>JAODKF010000095.1:20870-35362 GCA_026779585.1 Mormyrus proboscirostris
AATGTCTGCATCATACAACTGTGTCATGATACAAAGTGATACACACAGCTGAGAGGAGGAGGACACAAAGTGTTGCGTTGATCAACACGGTCAGACCCACCTCTTCAGAGACAATGACCAGCGGGTATTTGTCTTCTGACAGGAAATTGAAAATGCACCAGACCTTGAAGGCATCATCATCACTAATTAGCAGGTTATTCCTGTCCAGATTTTTACGGGCACATAGGGTCCAGCACATCCTGTTGAAGTCCATACGTTCAAAGTTGTCTTGAACCTGCACCCAAAAGCAGTTTACATTAGATTTGTTTGTCATTAAATCATTGCATAAATTCCCTTAATGCAGTGACAGCATAAAATACTTGATAAACCCACAGGCAGGAGGAAGAATACTTGGAAAGAATAGATGTTTATAACTGAGACATTAGAAACTATTTATACAATTCATTTGATATACTTGTGTATTTACATCTGTACTATGATACCTGAAAGTCATGTTGATGCATGATGCACATTTAAATGCTATTTATGGATTTCTATGATGTAAATTAACTTATTACAATGAATGTGCCCCTATTTCCAGTAAACACTGATGTTACAGACCACAGCATCTATATCTAAATTATCACCTTAAAAATAATGCATAGATATGATTTTGTAAATGCAGCTCACATATTAAAGTATAACACCAACATTTTGTGATAAACAACAAACATAAAAAAGGATCACCCTCTGGCATGTAGCAGAAAATAGTGCTCAGTAACCTGAAAGGACATAACGTCATTGCCAAGGTAACACCTCGTATGTCCACATACATCATATGTAAACTAAAAGGTCTGAATGCACTGAATAACAAATGTTCTTTTCTATGTAAAATTACACTGAACAAAGACAGGGAACAGCTTCCAACTGTCAGATGTACTGAGAAAAGGGAAACGTCCTCATCCTGTACTTCACTAAATGATTCTGAAGCAAGTTAAATCACCGTAAAACCTGCCAGTGACTTCCCTGTGAAGGCCCCGCTTTATGCCAAGGAGCATATATGTTGTCTTGCTAGCCAATAAATAATGACAGACATACAAACGCAGCGAAGCTTAACAATGCAGGACATCATTACACTAGCGCCTGACATCGCTGGATGACGTCTCTATCACAGAGGGTGATATGCGGGTGCAGAAATCAGAAGAAGTGGTGCTCGTCTTCCACCCCCTACTCAATATCTTGTGGCCAGCAGCCTCAGCAAAGCCCTTAACCCCCAGCTCCTTGGGCGCCGCTACGGGTGGCTGCCCTTCACAGACAACTTACTCTACAAAGAGCCAGATCGCATAAAGCATAAAGACAATTTCTCCACAGGGATCAATAAAGTGTTGATTATCATTATTATTATCGTTACATGTAAAACAACCAGCGGATGCAGATTAGGTGAATCTTTTCCTGAGTGTCCAAGTCCTACATCTGACACTCACGGCTATGCTGGCATCGGCATGCAGCGGGGGGGTTTCAGAGGCAGGGACACGGAAGCTTCTCACAAGCCTATCAAAGAAGCACACACCTGCCTTCCAACTATTCAGAGAAAGCACAGGGTGAGGCAGCCACATGGTCTCAGGAAGATTTGATATCAGTTCAAATACAGGTAAAGAGTTACATGATCCTGTGGCATGGCCTGAGAGTAATGGCTTACAGACGAATGCCAATGGAGGATCTCCGTGTATTGCTTTTAAAACAACGACAAACAAGAAATCACATATTTCTGTTTAGATTCCTAGTGCTTCTAGGTCAATATATGGAGTGACAATAAAAGAAAGGTTAAAGTCATTAAAAAAGTATTAATCATCATTAATTCTGACACAGGACAGGAGGAGACGACAGTAACTAAAGTTTTTTTTGTTTTTTTGGATTTTAGTGATTAAGTCATTCTCAGTATAATTCCCTCCATCTGCCATAACTGGGCATCTACTGCCTTTCAGGCATCAACAATGGCAGCCTTGTTAAAGGTCAAGCAGCTCCTTTTGGTGCTAAAGAAAATATTGATTTGCATTCATGAGAGGCAACGGTGAAGCCGTTTCCAGGGTGGCCGACTTTGGTCAGTTGGCTGGAGTGAGTCTGCACACACATGCACATTTACATGTATGCAACAGTTTATTACTTTGTAAATAGTCAGTAGGGTTTGCTAACTACCCCAACACTTGATGTAGCTAATTTTAGGTTTATAATGGAATAGTATAGATTTGCCACAAGATTTCTTGTGTGTGAGAGTCTGAACGTGTGTTACATCAGATGCATGAGAGTTGCCAACCCTGTGTTTCATACAGACTCTGTCAGCACACCCTGCTGTGCAAATACGACTTTTGTAATAATGAACATAAATAGAAAGGGCAGTTACACCACAGAGAGAATGCAACATGCAGCAACAAGCCACTATAACCTCCCAACAGGGAAGGAATAACAATTCCGTAACTTAAAAAAGGTTGGAAATCCCAGTTCTAAACCTTAAGGAAGAGGAATAAAAATTTTGCTTAGTTTTATTTAAAAATGCCTTTTAAGCCTTTATTTGTAGCTATGCAGGTATCAGGGGCCCCTGACCAGCTTCCTGTTCACTGGACTCCCTCTCTATGCACGATGCGCAGTATTTACCGCAGAATTGAGAAGATCAGCCCTGAGAATATTTTAAAGCTGCCAAACCTGCAGCTGTGACGTCAGCAGGGAGCGCGTCTGCTGTATAACTGTCCACTTCCTCTCAGCTTTGACTCAATCGCAGGGACAGTGATACTTTAGAGTCAACGGTACATCAGCTGCCGCCATAATACGGATCTCCCGGCTAGGGGACCCCTTACGCTTCCTTTCTGTGCTGCTCCTGAATCCTGCTGTGAACTGTGACCTATCACCGGTCCTTACAGAACGAAAATACATTGTGCAGTGCTGGCATTCCTGTGGTCAGTGTCTGCAAGCTCTACAACCGCAGGCCAACTTCCCATTAGGCATGTGGCTTAACACCAAATTGTGAAACTATCATCTGTTACATTCTGATGCGCACAACTGAGTTTTTATATCACGCTACATGCAGCTATCTGCATGTGAAGGCCAGGTACCGTTCATGCAAGTCTGCATACTTGACCAGCCACATCTCCTTGCAAAGGATGATGAGATCTATTCAGTTTGGGGTCTTATGTAAGAAGTGGAACCTCCTATGACTTCTTAGAGGAAGCACTCTGCAGCTACAGAGAGGGGAGGCTTGCCTTATCCAAGATAAACTTATTCAGGTAGGGCATGTAACCCTGGTTGGAAACAGGTCCCTCGTCGTCATCCTTAAAGTGCTCCTCCAGTGCCACAGGGTCATGTGGGATCTTCATCACGGTGCACAGGTTGTGTGACAGCACCTGCCAATGGAACCACAGGCACACAGTCAGCGAAGCAGAAGTGCGGAAGCTGCATACTGAAGATTGCGGTCAGGGATGTCCTGGAAGGAAGGTCTTCCTCGAACTCGTACAGATCATGAAACATGTGAAAGAAATGGTTTTTGAGCTCTACTACAAAATGACAATAATAACTATTCAAAAACTTAAAGCGCGATATGAAAGACTTTTAAAATGAAAATATCTTCTTTTGAAAACTTCGTGGTAAAACACTCATCTTGCAGGGTAAGTGTGGAGAAGTGCTCAGGAGATTGCAGAGTGAATGTGAGAATCTGGTTAGAATGCTGGGTAAATGCGAGAGCATGGAGAATGTGTCGGTAGAAATGCTGAACTCAGTGTCATTGCACAGGATGGGATGTCAGTGGATACCCGGGGCAGCAGCCTCCATTCAGACACCGCCTGATGAACCCTTATGCGTCGATGATCTCACCAGTGTTGTCACAATACGAAAATTATGAGCCTGATGCCGATGCCAATTTAAGTATCAAAATAGTTGTACTGCAATGATACCAATGAAGGCGAAAAACATTATTGTTCAAGGTAAATTATGCACTTACGTCATGTAATTTACGATTTTGAGAGGATACTCTGCTGACGAATTGAAAAACACGCAACCACACAAAACCGTAAAACGTATTTTTGCCACGATCAAAATCATCATCATTAATCTCCACTGTAAAGAGTAATAGCAAGCTGCTTTCTACCTTTCATGTGCTCTATAAACAAAAATAAGTAAAAATTTATGAAAGTGGTGCTCGTCTTCACCACACAAGAAACAATTATGTATCTTCGGAGCAGTGTGTAGCTCAGCAGGGCTGGGCTCTGTGCCCATGATCAGCAGGTTGCTGGTTCAAATCTCCCGGTCGGCATAGATATTTCCTTGTTGGGCACCCCAATGTGTCTGACCCTACTTTCTCAATTCTTTGCTAATTTGCATAAAGGCATCAGATACATAAATACTGATCAGTATTTTGGGGGAAAATAGTTCTACATAATACTGTCAGTTCTATTTAAGCTATTGCAATATTATTTGTTCTTGCTATTGTAGATTTAATTCCCTGTAATCGTTCCTCTCTAGCACTTCCTCTTTGCAAGAATTTAACACATGCTCGGAAAACAAAACCTGTCATGCAAGCATTTAGATAAACCGACTGGCTGAAATCAGTCCCAGCCTACTTTTCATTAACATGCAGTGATGACAGTGACCTAAATCCTGTGTCAAAATCTGACCCTGATAAATATCACAGCCAATATATAACAACTGTCAAATACATTGATTGTGGAACGTTAACACTAACACTAACACAGGTGCAAAATTGGGATGAACCACAACATCTAGTCCTTTTACTTCCAGAAAGGCACTCTGTGATTATAATAAAAGGTTAATAATGTCAACTCCCTATGCCCCCGTGGAAATAAAATAGTATTAAGTTGGGTGTGTGGGTTTAGTTTTAAGGATAGATGTGCCAAGTCCTCAGTCTCTTTGATTATTAAAACCATAAATGGTAATGGAAACACACATTGGTCTTATATCTGAGCCATACCATGATGTCATGAATATCATATCGGTCTCCTCTGGGGTGTCAGCCTACAGCGGCACAACCTGTCAGAAGCACTCATCAGCGGGACTAACTGTGCCATGCTAGCAGTCTATGCGGACACAGAGCACACAGCTGCTTGGTAAGGGAGGGGGGCAGGGGGGAGTGAGACACAAGAACACATTGATAATACAAGACAGGGCCCAATATCAGCAGCACAACCATTTACAAAACACACTACCTTGACGTAGCGCAGTAGCTGAATAGGCGAGTCTTTCAGGGGTGTTTGAACAATAATCTGAGGTGTGTGGCTCCACACTGTAGACTGCATTCTTAATAGTAACATGTAATGTTTCTTCATTCTTATGGACAATACACTTTTTATAAGTTAGCTCTGTAAAACCTATAAAAGTATGAAATGGGGGTGTGTAATTGTGCTTAAGTAATTACAGCCTTACGTTAAACATCTACAATAATTTCTGATATTTTTTTACTATTCACTCATGTTCAGTTTTGTTAAGTATAAGGCTATACATCTTAACCAATAGTTTCAAACCATTAAATGCAAAACTATCAAAAAATTCCCAGAAATGCTTATCCATTGCAGGGATACTGTTAGGCTGGAGCCGATCACAGGAGGTATTCCAGGGAGAAGATGCCAGATTATCACAGGTCACACTCAAAAACAGGGAAATTTTAAGATGTCCAGCCACCTACACCATACATCCTTGGAGAGTGGAAAAAATTCCAGAAACCGACAAAGGAATTTGGGCACACAGTCAGGACAGGAATCAAACACACAATAAGTGTAGGTGTAAGACCACAGCACTAACTACTGAGTTACTGAGTACTCTTTTTATGCACTGGACACAAGGACGTGAGTATTTATCTCCGAATATGAGATTATGTTTATGTTATTTCATTGCCAAGTCAATAATATCTATAATTACATTTAACTGATCTGCACCTATATATGAGAAACATACGCAGTCAGGATAATTTAAAGAATAATTTACTGGGTGTCACTGTAAGCCCACACGTGCTCTTCCCTGCATTTTTCAGGCTCTACATTATTCATAATTGCAAACGTATTGCTACCACTGCGGAGCAATGGATTTCCCTATTTTCTTAGTACGGGCACTTGTGGGTGGCTAACAGGTGGCATTGCGAATTTAATTGACTAAATGGAGATAGGTGTACGAAAACTCACTGAAAATAAAGCAGTTACTATTTAAACATAACATATACTGGAATCATGAAATACATCACAAGTATTACGACACAGTACCTCAGCAAGATGTTTTACTTGCATTTTTGTGCGTGCCGCTAAATATACCCCAAATCCTGAGTTGTATTTTGATTAAGGTAAAAGTAAATGTTGCCAGGTTAACTACCTGTTCGGCGTTTCGTCGTAGTTAGTGCGCAGCAATGTTTGCGTAAAAAGGATTTTACTTCTCAAAAAAACAAAATTCTTACCTTTAGTTGAGATTTAGACACTTTCCCACTTTTGTCAACATCCAAAGCTGTAAAAGCATGCCATATAGATTTCAAAAGTTCGTCCCTTAGTCCCATTTTGTTGGATATCGCCTTAACTTCAGTTCCCTTATGTGAACAAACGCAACTCGCAGACACAATGACAGCCACGTGATCGGCATACGGCACGCCCACCAGGATCTACGGAGCTCATGGCGCCACCTATCGGCTGCTGATCAACATGCTGCATTAAATACAGGCATCGTTCACTCAAACAGTGCGAAAAGAAAAACCGTGTGCACTTCGCTGGTAAGTTAAAGTTTATCAAAACTCCATTTTATTAGGAACATTTGTACAAAAGCAACGAACCCCATATACAATGAAGCTGACAAACAAATGAGAACGAACCTACAGAATGAGACAAAGTAATCGAGCCAACAAACATTACAGATGAGAACTATGAGGGGGGAAAAAAAATAAAAAAAATCGCTCAAAAAAGAAAAAGGCAATGATCCATGGTAACGCTCGAGGCAGAGTTGGAGATGTGGATCGATTCCCATTTCTGGCTCTATTTACTTTAGCACCATGAGAACCACGTGTACGGTGAAAGATTTATGGGATGAGGGGAAGGATCACTCACACCTTTCACATGCCATGGTTCAGCTACTTATGCCATAAGCGACGGTGTTTTATGAATGTAGAACGCAATGCTGAACAGATATACAGTTGACATCCATAACAGTTAACATCTGTCCGATACAAGGGTCTCCAACTCCGGTCCTGGAGAGCTACTCTCCAGTAGGTTTTCTATCCTATTTGCTTCTGAAGAGCCACAGCAGTTCTCAAGCAAATGGCAGTAAGTGTGACTGAGAAAAAGTGTGGCTCATTAGAAGTCAGGTAAGAAGGTCTACTGGAGAGTTGTTCTCCAAAGCTGAAGACTCCTGGCTGAGATGTGTAACCAACACCTACACTGAGAGAAGATACCAACTGTTAAAATGTTTTTTTAAAAAAATCAATGATTCACACGGGCCAGAAAATTTTGACCCAAACCATCCCGGCCTCAGTTGCTGACAAAACATCTATAGCAGCAAACATGTATGTCTGACAAAAATGTACTCATTGCCATAAAAGTGCTCAATTGTGTGAATCTTACCTGATGGCCCAGTGTTTGCTGGACATCAGATATTTCACAGACTGTAAGGTGCAAAAATCAAACATGCTGCATCCTCACACTGAAGGGAAGCCACTTCCATGCACTGCCTCCCTCAAACAGCAGAAACGCCGGATAGAAGGAAACCTCTCGTGTGCTTGGGGTGTTCATGCAACCGCCTCACTCTGAAGGATTTATGACACCAGAAATTTCAAATGCAGCTTCAACAAGAACAAACGTTCCAAGTACCCAAAATAGAATAAGTACTATCAAGATCTCCGCACAATCCAAGTTAGTGAAACTGACATTCTGCCCGACTCCCGAGGTACAGAGTTACAGGTCTAACAAAAAACAGCTGATTAATAGCTAATAAATAGTCAGGCTGACGGAACGGTTCATCTTCTTGCCGATGAGTCTCGATGTCCTGTTACCAGACTGGACAATGGAGCGAGTGAGCACCCTGTCTGTGAAGAGTACTCTTTCTTCAGCTGTAGCCTTAGCCAGCTGGGCCTTCTTCAGTTCTCTGCAAAGCAACAATTCATACAAATGACAACTACTCAACTCTATCAGCAACACATTGCAACAGATCCCTGCAATAAAATGACACTACTTACGCTTGTGAAGGAAACTAATTCTTGCGCAACTAGAGCAGTATGCGCAACTTTATTATACACAAAAAATAAAAAATCAACACAGTACCATCAAAGAGTAACCTGGCAGTAACTTGAATATGTCAGATGAGCCTGAGGGGTAATGAGTATGACAAGAATCATACTTTTGTAGGAGGGCATTCTTGAATCTTTCTGCGTTAAGCTCCACACGCAGCTGGTCAGCATTCATCCTGGCTGCTGTCAGCAACACCGGGTGCTTGATAAGGACAAAGGCAGATGGTCTCCGCTCTACTTCAGGATGAATCATCAGCTACAACAAGCAAGAAATATCATCAGCAAATAGCAGCATGTTTGCCAGACATAAAACTGTTTTTTTTACTTCAGTGAAGTGACCTTGAGCGTCATGAAAGGCATCTTTTAAAGAACATGATCTAGACGTAATATTTTTAACAGCCTACTGAACAGATAATCGTCGTGCGTAATGTAGTATTATAGTGTATAGTGTAGTATTTCACCTTGAGCAAATTAAGGAAATCCTGAGAGAGCACTTGCGGCACCAAGGGCAATTTTCCTTTCCGAACGTCATGCCACTTATCGCCATTGGCTGGCATCGGCGCAGCACCGGAAGCGCTTATCACAGTCAATCCCAGTGAGAAGATGTCTGCCTTTGTAAGATCTGTATAGTCCTGGAAATCAGGTTTTCCCTACAATGAGATGATGTCAAAAAGCAAAATGTACATACTAAAGAGAAAACGTGCCCAAATTACCTCTTGAAGCACTTCATTTGCTAGGAACCTGCTGTCACCTTCTTCAACTTGAGGATTGTCAACCCTAGTCACATGCCCAAGATCACCTAAGTTAAAATAACCCACAATTAATATCCTGTTACTTCAAATTAAGATGATTCTGGCCCGCCCAGGCCCGTCACATTTGCTACCTTACCTATTTTGTAAACGACACTGGTATTTGGTCCATCATCATCATCACAATCATCAACACATGGTACCGTCCTCCGAGATATGAATATATTACCTTGAAACAAAGAGATGCATTACATTACTGTCATTACTAAGTTCACAACACACAATAATTCTTTTCGGGGAGAAACACACTTGGCTTGATATCCATATGAACCAGCGACGTGGAGTGGATGTACTTGAGGCCACGGCTAACTTGCAAAAGAAGATCTTTAAGCTCCAGTTCAGACAAGAAATGCATGGCTCTGTAGTTCTCCATTATGACATCAGAGAGGGTGCCACCATTACAGTATTCATTCTGTATCAACATGTGATCATCTTCTGCCCATGCAGAATAATATCTGACCACATGGGGATGCTGTCCCAACACTGCATGGGCATAGACTTCTCTCAGTGCATTTTGCCTGTGGAAGAAATAACTACCAGTGAGTGACATTAGGAAATTTCCCATTGAGACCCAGCTTTCATGCACAGATAAAGTGGTCACTTACTCATCAACAGAGCCAGCAAGTGGCTTCTTGGACCGTTTGATGGCGTATATGCAGCCATCCAGCCGTTTCACACACTTGAAAACAGAGCCAAACTCCCCAGATCCAATCTTCTCCAGCTCATGGAATTCTGTGGCATACCTTGACATCATGTTACTCTCCATTAGGGTCAGCTTCTAAAAAAAAAAAAAAGTTTTAGAATGCATCAACTCAATGTATAAATATTCAAGATATGCATTGCACTTATATATTGCTTTTTTACCTTTGATGGTGGAATGATCTCATCTTCAATTTCAGCGTCACTTGCTTCCATATCTTCTCCACAGGAACTGAAATGCAAAACATTTCTCTTAACAATATGAAGACAAACCACTAGAGGGAGCTGCGAGTGCTTAATGAGCACGTGGTTAAACGACCATGTGGACTGTTTCCTGCAAGTATCACACTAACTGCAAACCCTCTGCCAACTATAATGCATGCAGATTTTACAATACATGTTGATGAAATTTGTTTAACCTGTAACTGCTTCATACCACATGCCAAATCCAGGATGCCCGAAAGGCTCAACAGCGCAGAATGACTGATCCTGTGCTTCAGTCTCCAATGTACGCGTGCGTGTCTCAAAGAGGAGGAAGATGGGATACATGGAAAAAAAGGTGTACCTCTACTGTACCTCAAGTGTTAAAGTAAAAGTGTTAAAGTGTCGAAACTCACAGCCGCATACAAATACCTTTTTATTATTAATAATAAAAAAACCCTTACTCATTCCAGTGTGATCGCTTTCTGTTAATCCTCTGTAACGTTCCAGACTGGAGAAGTAATGACTCTGGAGTAAACGGGTTGATGTTAATAAGGGGCGTATGACTGTTTCTTAAGGTCTGGCTGACCTTCCCCGTGGAATCCACATTCCTGGAGAGACAAACTCTCCTATTTAACGACCGCGTGTTGACCGCACTGGCTTTGGACAGCAAACTCTGGGGGGGAGGGAAATACAATTAGTTCTTCGAATATAGACCTCAGACTCAAATTTAAGCCATACTGTTAATGCAGATTTAAATAGCATGCAAAATAACGCTACGCACACACCAGATTACACCTGATGCATGAATACTGAACGGCATTTTGGAGTTTACTGTAATTACTGAACGGACATAAAATGCATGAACAACTAAGCATTTTAGTCGCACATTTAAATACACCCAGTAAAACTATTCATATTTCCAAAGCGCCAGTTACCTTCGGAGTGTGTGGGGTATCAAACAATCGAAGTTTTCTGAAAGTTTTGTGCGGAGGAGTATCGGGCCGATCAGCTACGGGGGAGCCGCAGTTAAGTCGGTCGTCGAAGCGGCAGTAACTGCGAGCACTCTTCCTCGGAGACGGGGATCGCATCATAAAAATGCTCGATTTCAAGGGGGACAGTGAGCCGAAGCGCTCCTCGTCCCAGGACTCTGAATCTTCTCTGGTGCAGTCCAAAGGGCTGCTCCCAGCATCATTCAGGTCATCGGCCGAGCTTCGCCGAACACGCCGCGGAGAGTCCATCTCCGTGAAGCCCGACTCAGCTCCTGTACTGCGGTTGCCGTCCTCTTCCACCGAAGAGTCTTCGTCGCCGGGAGAAAACTGCAACTTCTGACGAATGTTTTTTCCGGCCATTGGGGAATCAAGCTGACGACAGACTGTGAAGCTCATGCCGACTGCCCTTTAACGCCAGTACTGGCAGCAAGAACTCTAACGGTCTTTTAATCAGTACATTTAGTACATCGCCGTGTCTTGAAATTGTATTGGCAACGTTTAATTAAAGATCACTTTACGATATCATTACACGAGAATAAACACAGGTCCGGATTAGTTTAACCAAAAATAGAGGACTCGTCTAAGTAGCAGTCCTTGAACCAGCTGGATAGTTACCAGACAACCGAGCCGACACTGCGAACGAAAATGGCTACAACACATTCACCCAGTTACCATACTGCATGCTAACTTAAAGCATCGCATTATATCATAAAAGATGATAAATTAAATATTTCAATATGAAATAAGCAGTCAATAAGAACCTCTCAGTTGCCAAATTCAGCCGCCACAGGTTACAACTCGTGTTTGTTTACGAAATTACTTCGAACCGCTAATACGACTTCTCGGCCCAGTAAAACACTCAAGGCGACCGTTGGTCGGAGAGTCCGGCCGACAGCCAATTGGAACAAACCTTCCGAGTTTAAATCGGAGGCGGGGCAAATGGTTACCCCACGGCGTTTTGGAATCTGCATATACGTCATTTTGGCGCCAGTTTTTCGCATTCATTTGTTAGCCATGCGATATTGTTAGTATGTTCTCATGTTCGCACCAGGGAAGCCAAAACACGCGATGAAAAACGCACCCAGTTGTACTGCGTTTTATCTCGCGTTTGCCCACGTTTTTGTGCGTCTTTATAAGTTTTGTAATGTTGCGCTCTATTAGCCCTTTCTATGATTGTACGTGACTGTCCCTAGTGCTTGTGGAGGAAAGAGGGAGTGAAAACGCATACAAACACTTTGGAATACGTTTGTATCCATTTTACATTATGATCAATGGGAGTGCGCAGTGCAGAGAAATGGGTGCAGCGTTCCGTTTTCAAAATGCACTAAAACGCAGCACACTAGTGAGAACATACATTGCTTTCTCTGCAATATATGATGTTCTAGCGAATCGCAGAACGCGCGGGTTGATGAAAAGGACGATGCAAAGTGCAATCTGGGAACGAGCCCAAAGGGCTAGTAATTTAACCAGCGATCAGAGAAAAAATATAATTACGAGCAACAGTGTATTAACATTTTTAAAGAATGCAGTCGGACACAATGTTCATAAAAGTACTGAGGTAAAAGCTCGGTGTGATTGCTTAAAAGCAAATGTATGGTTATAAAACGGATTGTACGATTTCTCCTATGAACCGCTACAGATGCACAACATTTAATTTAGTCATAAAAACACCACCGTTCACTGCTGATTTAGTAAAGCCCAGAATAGAAACAGGGCTTTGTCTTGGTATGGTTTTATATGGACCTTTACACTGTCTAGAGAGAGATCTGAGATGAGACGCCTTTCGAAATAATGATAGTTAAAACTGAAAGAGGTATAATTACTACACAGGACCGTGTTGCTTAATCGTCCTCTAAGTTTATTGGGATTAAACGGGTACATATTTTGACGGCAGGTCCTGTCTGTACACTGGAAACACCAGATTGAAAACATTTAATACAGTAGTTCATTTCCCAAGTAGGCATTTTAATACTAGTGTACTGGTTTTCCTTGGTTTCAAATGTATACCTAATGTGCAATATTCTAGCAATAAATTGTATTAACTGATGAAATCAACTCCATATACCAAAAATATTGAAAAACAGTGTAAACTCACAATGAAAAGCATACAAGAATACAAGAGATGTATTGCTTTAATTCTGGGTAACTAAAGCTTAATGCATTATTTGTACATAATCCAAGGTAAAATATGCACAATTTACATTGACTGCATATATACAGAAGTATATATTTATCATAAAAATGAAAAATAAAGTTTAGGTAGTTCAGAAAGTGGAATTGTTCAGTGTTCCAAATTTCAAAGTGAATCCAAAAGTAGTTGCCGAGTACATATTTTAAAATATGCAGAGATTCAGTTTCAATACCTGTTGAGCAAGCAAACTGCAAGAGCCCTGTTAAACAAGCAAGCAGCCAAAAACATTTGCAGTTTTTTTTCCCTGAAATTTTCTTTAGAAGCAAAAAAAGCAGCTGCCTCATTCTTCCAGCCCTGGAGTTTCTCCTTGCTGTATTCGTGAAGCTATTCGAATGGCTTCCTCCAATGATGGCTGTTCACTGAGCTACAAGGAATTTAAAGTTGGTATGAAATTAATCATTCAAGCTTCAATCAATGCTGCAATTCCTATTATGAAATGCATATCAATTGCAGATGGGTCTCCTTCATATGATCACACTCTAGAAGAATTATCGGTTTGCTTATTTGCAAAATCAATTTGTACAATACAGGGGTATTGAGACCTGTAGCTAAGATCGCTGCTAAATTTAACATAAGGCAATTGTTTAAAGGCTTAACTGACACAGTATAAAAGTTAGTGCAGTGACAGGTGGTTAAAATGTTGCAGAAAGAGGTGTTTCCCCAAGTCAATTGCTGGAGACTCTGATAAGCAATAATAAATGCTTCTATGGCTAAATTTATTAGAAGCTAGATCATGTAAATCTCTCAAAAATGCATTCCCCAGTCAAGCAGTAGGGCCTCTTGTGGGTTCAACCCATCCACACTCCTGCCCACAAAGTCATAAACCTACATCCAGTGCATGCTTAAAAAAGTACAGTGTATCCTGTCCCTATGAACTTTTCCTGTCAATGCACAGAGATAAGGTCTCAAATATTTTCTTAGTCTATGACCAAAATTTTTGTGCAATCTGATAGGTCTACAAATGAGGTAAAATACTTGCATGGCTCACTCCTACATTCTTGTACGAATAGATTCTAGGTGACCTACCTGTACTGCAATCTGAGTGCCATTGGAAGTGGCTAATAGGGTGACAGGGTGCGGACTGGCTGTCACCAGGTGGTGCTCATGATCCTGGCCGAGCTCAGCCTGCGTAGTATGGAATGTTAACTCTGGAGTCACGATGGTTACCTGCGAGGAGACGACACAGAAGTACAAAACAAGTACAATCATGTTTAAGTCCTAAAGGTTCCAGGCAAGACATCTTTTCAAGCAGAGTTCAAAAAAGGTGCTTTCCCAAACTCATTAGGGTCCTTCTCTATGGGGCGTCCTCAGCGCTCTCTGGGGGGGCACCCAGGAAGACTCACTGCGGCGGGTGTGCTGTGGCT
>JAODKF010000095.1:41995-65296 GCA_026779585.1 Mormyrus proboscirostris
TTTTGAATTTAATCCCATCCCATATTAGCCGAGGCAACTAGGATCATCTCCCAGACGCTGCTCTGAGAAGCATAATGCTTGCCGCACTGGTAAATCTCAGATTTAGTAGGCCCAGTAGTTCTCAAACGGTGGAGTCAAGCAATGACTAGGTCATAATTTGATCAAATTTCAAGTCTTTCTTGGCCAGTCTATGGAATACTGATTCATGGCAAGGAGCATTGTCCAGTATGAATATCATAACCTTTCTGAAAGCTACAGACTTCTTCCTGTACCAGCGTGTGAAGAAGGCGGCATCTAGAAATTGGCAGATCCTAGTTCATTTTTACGCCATCTGCAAGTCACTGATAATTGCAGCCCACATCACTGCTCCAACCACTTTTTTGGCACTTTAAGTTGTCCATCCAAATGCTCCACCAAGAATCACTCATCTGTCCTCAAAACCATTGTAAAATCTTAAGTCTTAAAATGGTCCACGTGCCCATTCTTGATGTTTCAACTGCACCCCTCTGACTGGCACTTTACCATTTTGTCCTCCCCCCCACCCACTTTCTCCAAGACCCATTTTTTGCCCATTTTAAAAGCAATGACAATTAGTCGAATAATTCTGCACAGAAAAGTATCCAAGGTTTCCTGATTTTCTCCCAGCATTTAAGTACTCAGACAAAACACTGAGCATGCTCTATTTTTAAACAGTCCATTTTTAACTGGAGATAAATCTGGACTAGAACTATCGTGAGGAAGATACAAGCTAAACACACACCTGCCTGATATTTATGCACAGGGTGCATAGTGCGTGTTATACAGTGGCACTTTGCAAGCAGACAGGTACTGACCTGTTGGTGGCTCAAAATAAGCCTCCTGCTCCTCCTCGATGGGCTCCGTGTCGTTGTGAGCCGTGCGCTTGTGCATGGCCAGCGTGGAGATCTGCTTGTAGGTCTTGCCGCAGTGGTTGCAGTTGTAGGGCTTGCAGGGCGTGTGCACCACGTGGTGCTTGTACAGACTGGAGTACTCTGTGAAGCGCTTGTCGCAGCCTGGCACTGTGCACACGTATGGCTTCTCTCCTGCAGACATGGGGCGATGGATCTCAGAAACTGAAACAAACGCTCCCTCTGACATCAGAGCTTTGCTTTGGATGGTCATCAGGTCTCAGTCAAGTCATAGGTTATGCTGTGACCCCAAAGCACTGCACGACACCCTTCCTGTGCATAGCACAGGTTGCAGGAGTGTGTAGAAATGGCACAGTACTCTGCCATAGCATCTACATCGATGTCAGGCTGGACTTGAAGAGCAACAACAGCAAGTCTAAAAGAAAGATTTCTTGAAGAGAATGTTCTTATAAGCAGTTTATGCAATATTTTATACAATATGAGGCATCCAATGGCCAGCAGTACACCATGAAGTAAAGGAGTTGTGTTCAAAACCACCCACAGAACCCAATACTCGGGATTTTATTTCTAGTTGGGCTGACAGTTTAAGTTACAAAGTCGTTTTTAAATATCACCATAAATTGTTCATGTTTAAGAAGATTAAAAATCAACATTAAAAAAGAAACCCCTTATTCCCTACATTAGGTTGCTAAGATTCTTATACATAGTCAGGTATCTTGCTAAAGAAAGCAGAAACGTAGCCTGAAAGCCCAATTAAGAGTATCAAGAAGGCGGGGACCACTGACTGAAAGTGGTTGCATACTTCAAAATGAAAATCAACATTTTCACAATACGAGTTCTCATGAGTGATAATCACTGCAGTGATCACCATGTCTGCAGGGTTCCCTGGGCAAACATTTGTTTGTTCTCATTCCATCCACTTTCCACGATCGACTGACAAATGTGACACTGCGGGGTTGTTCAGGACAGATTATGCCGTCACCAGCAAGTTTGTACCACACTTTAGTGTGAATTAATGTGTATTGCTACATTTCTGCTAATAGTAATACTTGTAACCATGTGACCTTTGCCATGGCATGCATGCGTTAGCATGCAACCATGTCATTTAAATGGTTGATTTCCCTGTTTGTGCCACTGCTAGTACGAAATCAGGTAGGATTTTTTGGCCATTATCAATGGTTGTGTAAAAGGCAAAGTTACCAATTAAGACTTCAATAATAAGTGTGTCAAGGCCATTGATATTCTAATGATATCAAATCCTCATCATCATCATCGCCAAGCAGAAGTGAGTGAACAGCAGAAGGCGGCCAGCTACATGCCTGTGTGGATCCTCATGTGGTTCTTGTAGTTGGTGGCGCTGGCAAAGGCCCGTCCGCAGCCCGGCTCGGGGCAGTAGTAGGGTCGCTCCCCCGTGTGCGTGCGAATATGCACCTTGCGAATGTTTGAGGTGGTGAAGGACCGCCCGCAACCCTCGAAAGGGCACATAAATGGCCTTTCTCCTACAAATAGGACAGTTCATTGACATAAGTCATATTGCCCCAAGGCAGTGAACATACACCTTTACAGTTAAACAATGTTTGATAGGGCTGCATGATATATCGCTTCAGCATCGTCATCGCAATGTACACACGTGCATCGTAGGACTTGTGATATTAAGTAACGCAAATTAAATTAAGCGGCGTGGACAACGCTTTCATGGAAGGTATTTTCTGCAAAAAATAAAATGGAAAAATCCTGCAAAAATTGAAATTAAAATGAAATAGCACCATTTGCTTTTTCATTTTCCACTCATGAGTTAGATGTGAAAAATTGAAAAATAAAATTAAAAACCCTTTTTGTCTTTTCATTTTCCAATTTGACTTTTCATTTCCGACTTTGCCTTTTCATTTTCAAGTTCACTACATGCAAATATATGTTAATCGGAGCGGGGCGGTGGGCGGAGCTACGGATCACAGCCGCGGTTTCTCAGTATGTTTGCCGATTCCGTTGTCTTCGTGTTTCTTGGCCATGGTGTCGCCCAAACTAATGGCAAAATCACACACCGCTTAAGTTAGCTACTTACAGTATCTGCATTATATATACTGTACCTGCATTTTATTTTTCAATTTTTCACATCTGACTCATACATGAGTGGAAAATGCAAATGGTGCTATTTCATTTTAATTTTTGCAGGATTTTTGCGCACAGACTTTGGAAACTGGAGATTGTATTTTCTTTTTATAATTTTCATTTTCATTTTATTTTCTGCAGAAAATACCTCCCATACGCTTTTGGTGTTTTTGCTAAACTAACAAATGTCACACTGTTCTTATTCTTAAACCACAAAAGTCTGTCATATAATTTAGGTTAATTTAAAGGTTTTTGGATACGGAGCTGACACGCAGCTTAGCACCGGCAGCTAACAAACATGTCGCTCACAGAACGAACCACCAATCACAAACAAACATTCTCCATCCCAGTGCTAACCGTTTCACCCAGCATTATTTTGTCACTCATGTTAACTCCCATATGCGATAAACTTCCTTAGTTCAATGCTCATGCACTGTTTAGTACTGATAAAGTAATCATTAAACTCAAAATCTGCTCAATCCTTGCAGAATGATTAATTATACCAATAAAGCAGAGGTCACTAACAGGCGGATTGCGGTCGGGTTCCAGACCCAGAAGCTGTCCCATACGGACCCGGACCAATAGCCAAAACAAAATGTTATGATTTAAAACCTGACGGGACGCTTCTATTTTAACCGGTGCAACGTTTGTATTCTTTTCGATGGTGGTTTAGCACTAGAATCGCTGCTTCCCACACCATTGAATGTCAAACACTTTTAACCGCAAAGCGTAGTTCAGCATATGTAGCACTTTGTCTGCGCTAATGTGCTGTTAGTGTTAATAGCAGCAGCAAAGCGACCAAAAAGCTGTAATGTACCTAACAGAGTGGTTGATCTGTCCTGAAATCATACAGCTAAAAAGTTTTCAAACACAGTATGTATTATATAACATGTTGGATAAATAGACATAGTTAATTGGTGATTTCATGTTTGTAGAAGTTTCCGCTTTTTAACAACTGTATAAAGTTATGTTATCTGTTATATAAATCAACTCAGGTGAAGCAGAAATTGTACGTTTTGAGCATCTGGCATGCCACAAACGATTTCAGAATTGCGCAGGAAATCTTACGGCAAATCTGTATCATTCCGTTATAAACCTAAAATGAGCTAAGTCAAAAGTGCCTTTACACAGTTAAATACAAAAGCAGACTATTTACAAGGTAAGAACTGTTACATATTTGTGCAGACATCTCAAATTGAATTGTATTGAATTAACTTGATTTGACAGTCAGGTACTGATTACATGCAATGTTGATACAACTAATAGGCTTCTTAAATATACATTACACTTATAATAGTTGGACATTATGATCTTCCAGACCTCTGCTTCAAGAAATTCTCTAACTGGACCTCTTTAAATTTTAGTTGAATACCCCTGCAGTAGAGCTATTGAACTAATTAGACTTTTTAAATCCCAATATTGCAATATATATCGCAGAAAGAATAAATATTGCAATGTGATTTTTTTCCCCCCAATATCGTGCAGCCATACCGTTCGATCAAAACTAATAATTATTCTAGCTAAAGCAATTTAGCCCTCACACAACACAGATCTCTCATACTAACTAGAGCAATTGCATGAAAGCTTGACAACTAGAGAAAGTCAGTACTCAAATGTACACTGTAGGTGTTTACCTGTGTGGGTCCTAATGTGCTTCTGAAGGTCCCCAGACGTCTTGAATGACTTGCGGCAGTTTGTCTCCTGACATCGGTACGGCTTCTCTCCAGTGTGTGTCCGAATGTGACTCTTCAACCCGTACCCTGGAGCACAGACCAAGCAAAACAAAATCACTTTATGAAAATTGGAAACGTGAGCAAAAAACAGAACACCCAACAATTCATGACGACGATAATCAGTTTATGATCATTCCTAAGCTAGTCAAACTGAAGCTGGTTACCTGTGGCAAATTTTTTACCGCAGCCCAGGTGGTCACACAGGTATGGTCGGTCTCCTGTGTGCGATCTCTCATGTACCTGCATGTACACAAAAAGCCCCAAGTGATCATTGTACTACACATAACTAAAATGCTTTTGATTGGGTTTTAACTCCACAGATTCTGAAATATTCTAATAGTTCTCCAATAATATAGCGATTGTCTTCATTGCACTACAAAGTGATTTATATCACTGTTGCAAATGAAGCAGAAGTCGAGTATCCACAATTTGTACAGGAATGCAGCAAGTCACTGCACTCCCTCTGAGACCATGCCTTCAGGTGGTGGGCTGTGGTGTAGAGTTTCCCACAGTCACTGTAGCCGCAGCGGAAGGACTTTTCCCCCGGCGGCTGCACCTTCACCACACCACGAGCAGCTTCCTGGCCCTGGACGACAATCTGGCAGAGAAATGCACCTCAGCCTCCTCTTTGGGGACCAAGAAAATGTAACACTGGAGCAGTTCGGATTTCAGCACAGGCTGAAACTTACCTGCATCTGAACAGCCCCATCTGACTCCCGCCTGCTGACCAGCCCTGAGCTGAGACATTCTGCAGTCTCTGCCTGAAACAGGGGTGGTTGGGAATATTCATTTAAATGGACTATATGGGCCTCATTTCATGTTTTATAAACAAAGACAGTGCAGAGCACATGCTCAACAAAAAGTCCACAGTGACCCACCTTGGCAGCATACTGCTCTAGAACACTAATGGTCTCATCATCAATGGTGCCCTCGGCATTCAGATCTGACACGGTGCCGTCTGCCTGTATGGCTAAGATGGTGTTGGACTGGGGCATCTGCACCGTGTGCTGGATGTACGCCGTCGTACCGTCCTCCAGCTGCACGGCCTGCAGGGCACCGTGATCGTATGTTTCTGATCGCATGTTCGAGAAACAGTGAGAAGAAAGAGGGAGGACGAAAGGGTACAAATTATTGGGGCATTTCACAATTCACTGCACCATTGAAGCAGTACTACATGCAAAGAAGCAATTCAGAGAGTTTAGAAATGTACATGCATAAGAGAATGTGGATACAGGCAGGGTTTGCTGCAGTATTTGAGGCATTACCTTTGGGCGCATGAATGTAAGCGGTCGTTCCATCCTCCAACTGCACAGCCTGACCATCCTCCAGTCTCAGACTGTCACTTCCTACACCACACATTGCGGGAATTAAATGCGAGAAAAAGGATAACATTTCACATCAAGCATAATATTGATACAATTTCCTCACTGCGGAGAAAAATTAGTTTTAGGACTGCCCCATCTTACTCTCCATGAGAGACAGAAAAATATGCAGGTGAGAGCAAGTTTTTTTTTTTTTTATGGGTCATAGTACAGAGCCAGCAAGTGCCTCTGAAGTAATTGAGGTTAAGGGCCTTGCTGAAGAGCCAAAGGTCAGCATCCCTGTCAGCCACAGCACCTGGCCTGTGATCAGAAGGTCAGAAGGCTGACATGGTGCGACCTGAACTAAGTAACACATTTTTAAACTGAAATTTAAAAACTGACAGCTTACCAGATAAGAATTTAACATGTGCAGTACAGAACTATACAATCAGGACGCATCCTGGGGCTGACCTGCTTTTGGCATGGACACGTGCTGAACATAAGCGGCAGATCCGTCTTCCAGCTGAATGACCTGCCCATCCATTAATTTGCCATCTGAAATGGAAACTAAACACCACAATTTGACTTACTTTCCTGCAGTGTTATTTTAGCTGATTTTTCCATTGACAATGTTAAAAAGTTAAATGATGACTGAAATGTGTGAAATATACCGACACTACTGTCAATGGAAAAAAATTAAAGGATGAAAATGTCAGGAAGACATTTAAACAGATGCAGATTTAAACAATGAGAAGTAGTATCTACAGTGTATACTATAGTTGTGAATAACAGGATAATGTTGATCTAACCTGCATCAAGCATGTAAACCATGCTGCTCATTTTCTTAAGTCTGGCTGTAAACTCTGTGACAGGCTTGGGTGAATCTAATCATGGGGTCCCCCCTACCAGCTTGCCGAATTTTAGAATAAAATAGAATAGCTACTTTTATTGTCATTCAGAACATACATGTGTTAGTGCACATCAGAACAAACAGATGTTGCATTGACTCACCGTCGGCCATCGGTGTATTAATACTAAGAAACTTAAATTTAAATATATAAATTTAAACTATGTATTGCTCTAATCTCTGCACGGTATGAAATTATACCTACTACCCAAGCCTAGTCTGTGCCATGGTCAGCTTTAGGCAGAAGAAAAACGTACAGACATGTGGATACATTTCACATCTGACGTGAAAGAAAAGCCATGTGAAGCAATTAATAGGAACCAACAGCTGATTTTTCTTTTTAATGTTTGAAAAGTCCTCTGTCATGAACCAAACCAAATGCAGAAATAAACACTACCCAGTTGGTATTTTCACAAAACTCACTTATTTGTGTTTGAGAGAACACTTCAGTTTTCTTTATTCAAGTTCTCCATTGGGCTTTTTCACTTGTAACACGAACGCCGATGCGTCATATGCAAGTAAATATTTGTTTTACTTATATTTAGCAATTGATAAAGTTCATATAAAGTTATAAAGGGATTTTAAAAATCTAATAGTTCAATAGCTCGATTGCATGAGTAGTCAACTAAGATTTAAAGAGCTCTAGTTAGAGAAAATTTCACATTGCAATATTTATTCTTTCTGCGATATATATTGCAATATTGGGATTTAAAAAAATCTAATTAGTTCAATAGCTCTATTGCAGGGGTATTCAACAAAAATTTAAAGAGGTCCAGTTAGAGAATTTCTTGAAGCAAAGATAATGTCTTTATAGTGTGATGTATATTTAAGAAGCCTATTAGTTGTATCAACATAGCATGTAATCAGTACCTGACTGTCAAACCAAGTTAATTCAGTACAATTCAATTTGAGATGTCTGCACACATACGTAACAGTTCTTACCTTGTAAATAGTCTGCTTTTGTATTTAACTGTGTAAAGGCACTTTTGACGTAGCTCATTTTAGGTTTATGATGGAATAATATAGATTTGCTGTAAGATTTCCTGTGCGAGTCTGAAATCGTGATTTAAAGTTGATTTATATAACAAATAACATTATGCAGTTGTTAAAAAGCGGAAACTTAAACGAACATGAAATCACCAATAAACGTCTATTTATCCAACAAGCTATATAATACATACTGTGTTTGAAAACTGTTCAGCTGTATGATTTCAGGACAGATCAGCCACTCTGTTAGGAACATTACAGCTTTTTGGTTGCTTTGCTGCTGCTATTAACACTAACAGCACATTAGCGCAGACAAAGGGCTGCACACGACGAACTACGCTTCGCGGTTAAAGGCGTTTGACATTCATTGGCGTGAAAAGCGGCGCTTCTAGTGCTAAACCACCGTCAAAAAGAATACAAACGCTATGCCAGTGAAAATAGAAGCATCCCTTCAGGTTTTAAATCATAACTTTGTTTTGGCTATCGGTCCGGGTTCGTATGGGGCAGCTTCTGGGTCCAGCCCCCGACCATGGCCCGACTGTTAGTGACCTCTGCTCTGTTGGTATAATCAATCATTCTAGAAAGTTTGAGCTGATTTTGTCCCAATATAATGGCAATGATTACTTAATCAGTACTAAACAGAGCATGAGTATTAGACTAAGGAAGCTTATCGCATATGGTACTTAACACGAGTGACAAAATAGGACTAAGTTAAATGGTTAGCGCTGGGATGGAGAATGACCTTTTAAATTGACCTAAATTATATGATATTCTTAAACAATCCACAAAAGTCTAAGAACAGTGTGACATTTGTTAGTTTAACAAAAACACCAATAGCGTTTTCCACGGCGCTTAATTTGTGTTAACATCGCATGTCGAACAATGTGACTATTGCACGTGTGTACGTCGCGATGACGATGCTGAAACGATATATCGTGCAGCTCTAACGGCATGCACTGAATATTTACTCGTCAAAATATCCTGTAAATTTTAATAACAGATTTATTAAACGTTAACTGCATTTTCATCAAAAGAGCAAGACTAAAAGTAAAATTAAAATATGCTGTCAAAATTAATACTGCTTTCCTACAAGGTTGATCACCCCATATCCTATTTTATTCAACCGCTTATTACAACAGGTAGAACTATAGTCCCAAAAAATGTAGTCTAATCTACTATAGTCGTTTACTGAAGGCAATGCAAAGAAAATCTTACCTTTGGGGTTGTGCTGAATATATGCTGTCGATCCATCTGCAAGCGTCACAGCCTGCAAACTGACAGTGTCCATGCTGTCCATATGATTACCATCTTTAAAGAAAAGAAAATGATCTGAATTATGTTTGTAATAGCTAGGATATACTGTATATAGAGAAATCAGCGACAGAAGGTTGGATTAAAATCTCAATGCAAGGTAGAGCAGCTTAAAGCAAAATAGTTGTGACTCCTGCACAACCTCACCTGAAACCGTAACCGCCTCAGCAAGACAAAGTGTGACATGTTGGGCATCTCCTCCGCCATTTTGTAAATCCACCACACCCTGTGAGTCGTGGTTAATCTGAGCCAACAGCATGACTTCCCTACACACACACAAACAAACACACAAACACACATACAAGCATCTTTAAATATACATAGGAAATAGGTCAAAAGTTTAGTGTAGGGGTTCCAAACCTCTTGATGTTTGCGGACCAGTTCACGCTATACAAAAATATCAAGGACTAATAAAACAGCTGAGCGATCTATCACTGATTTCATATGGTTAACTATTTCCATGTTTTTCATATGGAAACGATTTTGTGACATGGTAGAATACTGGTCACGAACCGTTACAGCCTGCAGACAGAAGGTTGGGAACCCCTTGTTTAGTGGACATATACTATGCTCACTGAACAGGAAAATGGTGTTCAATTCTGAAAGCTCTGGACTTGTGGGGTAAAAAAAAATTAAAAGTTGATAGGGAGTTGGCGGAAAAGGCACAGTGACCCACTGAAGGATGGCGGACATCCCAAGACTAGCAGCAGTTTAGTACCATATGGTATGCATGTAATGTAAATGCACATTTTACATTTATCTATCAGGTGTTTATCATTCCAGCAACATAAGTGAGGATTAGAAAGCAGGACAAATAAGTGCCTCTGGGTTAAGAGGCCTACAGCAATGCTGACAACACTGCTAGCCATGGGATTTAAACCCATGACCTAAAGAATATAAGAACCTTCAAACTAAATGAGTTGTACACCAAGATGATACTCAGAAAAATAATTCGAAATAAGCACGTACAACACTTCGAGATACAATGCATAAGGCAGTCTGACGCTTTATGTTAAGAATCAACGTCAATAACAGCTGCAATGGATATTATATAAAAAGTTTACAAATAGCTTTTAAATAAATGCTCAGTTTTATATGCAAAATTCACCCGATGATCATGAAAACCAAGCGTTATATGAGTATGAAATAACAGGGGGAAAATATTTAAACGACTACGAACACATTAACCCTGGAAATTAAATCTGCCGCACTTTCACTAACTAGCCTGTTTGCAGCGAACAGCTAATAAAGCCATCTTCGCAATTTCGCGTTTGAGAACAGTTTACCCAAATTGCTTAAAAATACAGTTGTGAAAGCTGATCAAGCACTTCTAAAAATATTACGACAAGATTACTTAAATTCAACTTTATATTGCTTTGTTAGATACCTAAAATACCTGGAGGAAAAAGGGCGCAATCTTGGTTAGCTTGGCGGTTAGACGTTTTACTGTACTCATCGTTCCCGTTAATAGCTGATCAACAGATATTATTTTAGCCCAGCAAGAAAATATTTAATGACTTATGAATTATAGTGACGATCATCAGTACCGATGTTAACAAATTAGGCTATGTAGCTAGCTAGGCATGTCCAGTTATATAGGTGATAAGTGAACTATAAAGTTTTGCACGTTGTACATGTAAATTGAATGTATTGCTGTCTTACACATTAAAATTAAATCGTTACTGTGGGGAAACTAGTTTCGCAGAGGGGGGAAGTAGTTAGTGTATTGCAAGACGCCCGGCTCAACTCGTACAAAACGTGGAGTGCAGCTAGCTAATTCATAAATATAACCTTTTCCAAACTGACTCCTTTCTATTGTGCTTGGTTTATTTGCCATTTAATGTTGCTGTTTCGGCGCAGGAAATGCCTAGCTACACTTTCCTCCACTGGAGATGGCTGTTAGAAATAAGGCACACTGGGTAAAAACACAATTATATACTAACCTCTGAAATTTTCCAACAATTCCTCCGTCCGACCACCATGCATCAGGGCAGGAAACGTACAATGTTGCTGTTACCCAGGAACATGTATGAAACAATGAGCAGACCCAGATGGGCATACCAAACGTACACATCACAGCTGTGATTGGCTGTGAAATTCTGACGCAAAGAAATAGGCCTTTCTGTTGGTCTAATGCTATGCCAATCTATTTTTTCAGCTCGCCATTCGTACCTTAGTTGAGATCACACCAGTTGAAGGGCAAAGTTTGCTCGCCATTTTGGCGTCCATTAAACTAAGGAAAATGTTTATTTTAGCATAAGCCACAAAACTCGGAATGTTTACTGACTGCGGCTTCTCCGTGATGTCGGTCTTAGCTAAACTACGAAATGATTTTAAGTTTTTAAAACCGAAACAAAGAAAACGTCAGAATATTATGATGTTCACTAGCCTCAATGTTTCCGGAAGAGGAAGCCATTTGAAAGCTTTTCTTGTGTTGCTAATAATTGAATGCATTAAGGGTTTTGCAACGAGTGAAAGCCTAATAAAAATCGTTTATGAATTTTAAAGTCGCGTTAAATATTTTGATACATTCAACTGGTAACTACCATGCCTTGGATTCATCCGATTCTTTACGATATGCAATTTACATTTAATGCTATCTGTACTGTACTTAACAAACCGGTTCCAAGATAGCTAACAAGCTAACTGTACTATTTAGTATGACCTTGCTTAGCCAATTAACCATACTGAAAACTAAAGTTAAACCTTGATTTAGATACATTGTGGAAAAGTTGAATGCATTAAGTTAACCCACTTAAAAGCTAACACAGGCCTAGCGAATTACGCAGTCCATGCTAAAGTTAAGAACTTCGCTATTTCTCCAATAAAAAAAAAACACCTATAAGATGCATTATACCAATAAGAAGTGCTTTGCTATCATTCCTTTGAACTTGGAAGAACATTCCAGATTACATGCTTTATCCATAATTTTGTTTGCCCTGCATGAGATTGTTCATGCATGGATGCTACTTTATTCTGCCATACATGAAGAATCAAGGTGTTCTCTGCTTACCATGTTCAGAAAATAAAAATGCTGGCTGGCCAACTCACACACATTTGGTGTGATGCTCACACAAGAAATCTTATGGCATATCTATAGTATTCCACTATAAACCTGAAATTAGCTACATCAAAACTATTTAGGTATGAAACCCTACAGATTAACAAGGTAATAACTCACATATAAATGCATGTGCAGACTGAAAATCTCACACCAGCCAGCTGACCAAAGTTGGCACTCTAGCAAATGTGACCTGCAAGTACTCTTTTGCAACCACACTTTGCTTACTAATCACAAATGTGACAAGCTAGTCATCATATGTTTTTAAAATGACAAAGGTGTCATGTCATAAATTAAAGGAATTGGTTAATTACACCTCACCCATTGATGACAGATGTGTATACATTATGCACTCAGTCCAACCTTCAACAAATATTGGCAGTGGAATACTGAGGAGCTCAGTGGCTTTCAACATGACACCATCATAGGATACCACCCTTCCAGCAAAGCAGATGGTACCAGAGCAGAAACTGAACAAATGTATTGTTGCTTTACCAAGCACAGAAATGATATTGTTTGTAAAAACTGTCTGTCCTCAGGTCAAACTGTGGGAAGAATAGAAACCCTGAATGCTAGCCAGGTCTGATCATCTATAATCAATGCCCAACCTCACTAATTCTCATGACAGGATGGTAGCAGATCTCGCCAATGTTCAGAGGTCTAGCAGAAAAAGCCTTCCCAGAGGTGAGATGAGATCATTATAGTAGCATGGGGATGAAAACGTGTATGAGCCAAAAGGGCTAGTTTATTAATAGTCATATAAAAACAGAAATTTGCTGATAATTTCATAATTTACAAGAGTTAATGTAAAATGCATAATTTAGTATTTGGTAATGTATAATAGGACAGATGTTTTTTGTTGTAGACTTCTGTATAAGTGAAAGGGACGTGATTGTTTAATGATTGACTGGACATTTTTTTTGGTAAGCTGTGCGTGCTTGGAATTATAATTTTGTGTTTTTTGGCATTTTTGTTATAAAGAACTGTTCAACCATACTCCAACAAGTGATAGACACATGAAATTAACATGGAATGCCAGTATAATACCCTTGGCTTCCAAATGAGAGTAATATGCTGATGATTGGAAGCCTTTGACCATACAGTCCAAGCAGTATGGAATTGTTACTGTATACTGTGCACACTAAAAGTCTTGGGATGCTTAATTCAGTGAAAATTCTGCAAATTTATGACAAAAATTATATTCTTTACAAAAATTACATTTCACATTAGAAACAGCCAGTCATTTTAAGTAAAACATTCAAGTAGTAATAATTTGAAATTCAAATTTTAGTCGTAAGTGGGCTGTTCCGTGTTAAAAAGTACGACAAGCAAACACCTTTACAATATCATAAAACAAATATTTGTGTGTTGTATCCCATTAGAAGCCAGTGACCAACTAATGCAATTAACAGCAAAATGGTAATAGAACTGAATCGGCTAAAAAAAAAATTGACTCAAGAAAAAATGTCTGCAGAAAAGAAATTTCACATCTGCACATGACAATACATTTTTGTTATGAAACTAATAAATTTAATTCTGCAAAAGTCTTGCACACTTGCAAAATTTTCTGTAAGTACTATGTTTAAACAGTACTAATATATTGGAAGGTGTAGCACGTACTTGCTTTATGTTATTGTAATTTTTCTAGTGTATGGCATGACTGTCAGAATTGTGACTTAATTCCTGGAGTATTGCATCCAAAACTGAAGGTTCTTGGGATTACAGTAGCTAGAATTCAACAGGCACCATCTTCAATCATGTGTGATTACTGAGAATAAAGTGATGCATATCATACAAAAAGGTTCAAGGTCGAACAAATTTTAACAATGCAAACTTTCCACATACAAGTCTTCTTACCTGTTAATACACCAGTGTCTTTAACCTCTTCATGCTGTAGCTCATCTAGACTCTAAATTAGCTCCTAATACCAACTCATGTCTCAGCACCTGATTTGCAGAAGAGCATAAAGTCCAGTTGTCTAATAACTGCAGCACAGAAACTCAGGCAGGTCCCAAATCCTGCAAAACCCAAAAGACCAGATACTGATCCACCAGGTTGTCGCTTCCCACTGAAGTGGAGAAACCCTCAGGTGTCATTACCTCTGACCAGCTAACATTAATGTCTTTGCCCACCTGCCCAATCAGCATCATCACTGGTCAGTCCTGCTGTACCCGACAATAAAATGCAATTCCAGCAATATGATCAGAATCATTTTATCAAGTTACTACGTCATATTAAACATTCTTCTGATAATCTATTGTCCTTTTTCTGACCACTCTTCCTCACTCTTCTTGTACTCAGGCTGACAGGATCACTGCAGGGAGCGACTCCTGGGCTATGTAGCTCATAGCCTTTGGCCTGGACTCCAGATACACAAGTATAAACAGGACAAGCCTGCATGTGTGCGCACACACTTTCCCATGATGAAGCCGACTAGAAGTAAGATGCTTCATCTGAGTTGAAGTAAACGTTCCCCAAAGAGCAATTTACTATGATGAACATTTTGGTAAAATCTGAGATACCATTGGAACTTATGCAAAGCCATTTTTTTAATGTTTACAGAAGATTAAAAACACTAAAATGAAAACTATAGGTCAGGCTTACCCATGGATGTGGAAAATGTGATCCCTTGAAGTTGGGTAATCTCAGGTTCTTTGGTGTCGTACAGTAGTGAGGTGGTGTGATGCAGGGCAGAGGTGGTAACCTGGAAGCACATGACACTCATTTTATTTGACTTCACCTCATGTCAGCTGCTGCAAGGAATTGTGTTTAAATCTGAATACTAGCACCATGACGTCATATGACTTCCACAGCCTTTGCACAGCTGTAAGAATCTCTTATCTTAGCTGTATGGCATTTCATATCCCCCAGGGTGCTCTACCAGATCCTACAACAAACATTTAAGCCCCCCATTACAAAATGAAAAAATACAAGCTGTTACTTTCCAACTCGGGTGTACAAAGGTAAGTGGTCAGACTAACAGTGGTATCAACTGTCACAGTTACAAAACTGAAACATTGTGTCTATGACAGGAAAACCTTTAGTTAACTCCATATATAAAGTGAAGTCTTCATAAAATACCCCTAAACCTCAAGTGAAACAAGAAATCAAATCAAGAGCAGAAATAACAGGAAACAAAAGTTGCATAACAGATATGAAACATGGCAGTAAAACTAAACACTTACAAAGAAATCAAAAAGTCATCTTGCTGGAACACTTCATACAGCAGTGGCAAAAGCTACCAAAAATGAGACCACCTTCTGATGTGTAGCAGAGGAGAACAACCTTGTAAAACAGAACAGAAAATAATCAGAGAGATTTAATAAACATTCAAAAATATATTCATAAAATTACTTTAGTAACTGTTGTATGAGAGAAGAGAATTAGCTGGGATCAATTTGGGACTAAATCACTACAATGGCAGCACAGTCAGGGAGCAGTTACGAGTTACTGACTACCCTGTAACAAGGCAGAGAATTGGAAATGTTATGAGGAGATTTCCATTTACATCCAGGGGATTTCTTAAATAATTGTTATTTTTTCTATCAGAAATACAATGCCTGACTAAAGAGGTTTCTATTCTGAACCCAATAAACCACGGGAAAATCAAAGGTTACAAGTGATACAATAACAGACCTGCTGAATGTAATACTGAGCTATTCTGACCTCTGAAGTGAGCAATGTGTCGATGTTGAGAATGCCCATAACCAAAATGCTCATCTTCAGTCCTTTCCCTATCTGAGCCACCATTTGTCACTTGGTTAAAGGTCAAAATCTGTAAACAGAGCAGTGCTTCCCCTACGTTTAAAGATTGGGGGCAGACGGACACAGACAGGATTCATGGTTTTCATGCGTTTCTTTTAATGACAGCAGTCAGAAAAACGCAGATAGGGGCAGAACTCCGCCATGCACGATACAGAGAGCAGAGGAGAATTGTAAACGTGTGACCGTGTACAGACAAAAACAACAAGCGGCTGTGCAAGATAAGGCTATTTAGTTTATTTAATAAAAGGACCGCTCCAATACATGGCACAGGTCACAGCCCAATGATACCAACAGCACCACAGCACAACTCTGTCCATAAAAATTAACAGAATCAAGGACTGGTGGCCCTGGCGGAGTCCATCACCCACTGGGAACAAGTCCGAGTTACTGCCGGCAATGTGAACCAAACTCTTGCGCCATTTATACAGGGACCTGATGGCAATAGACCCTGTACCCCATACTCCTGAAGCTACTGCCATAGAACCCCCCCCCCCAAGGGACACAGTCTAATGCCATCCACAAAACTCCAATGAACTTTCTAGTATCCTTATTCGGGTGCTCCACTGCTCTGCAACCGGGACAGAATCCAGATCCAAGGTTTGACTATAGGATAGGACCAACTTTTCAGTACCCTGGCAAGGCTGGCATATACTTTCCCAGGGAGACAGAAGAATGTGATTCCCCTGTAGTGGAACACCTGCTCTAGTTCCCCTTCTTAAAGATTGTGACCACCATCCCAGTTCATTTCACCACTTAGGTACCAAAACAGAAGAGTCTAGATGCATGTCTTCCTTGCGCCTTGAGAGATGGTGACACCAGTCGAGGGGTGCTGGAGGACTGGAGAGTGAGTGATGCAGTGCACGGTGAGATGAGTTCTTTTAGGTAGGAGGGTGCTGGTCCATTTTTGGCTTTGTAGGCGAGCATCAGTGTTTTGAATCTGATGTGAGCAGCTACAGGAAGCCAGGGGAGGGAGGCGTAACAAAGGTGTGGTGTGGCAGAACTTGGAAGGTTGAAAATGAGTCAGGCAGCTGAATTCGGGATCAGTTAGAGGACAAATGTCACTCAGAGGCAGACCTGCTAGGAGTGAGTTACAGTAGTCTAGCCTCGAGATGACAAGGGATTGAACAAGTACCCGAGTGGCTTGCGTGGAAAGAAATGGACAAACATTTCTGATGGAGGAAATTAAAAGGAGAGGTACATAGCAGCAATGTCAGAGGAAAAGGACTGGTTATTGTCCATGATTACCCCAATGTTACTAGTGGTGTCCAAAGGACAGATCAGAAAGTTTTCCAGGGAGATCACATGACCCTGATGTGGGGGATGGATCAGTTGGGATGAAAAGCAGTTCAGTTCTGCTGGGGTTGACATTCAGCTGATGAGCCGTCAACTATGATGAGATGTCTGCCCGACATCAGAGGTCAGAGTGGAGACTTGAGTGTCTGATGGAAAAAAAGAAAGGATAAGTTAGGTGTCATCTGCATAGCACTGATAAGAACTCATGTGAGGCTATGACCTCACCAAGAGATCTAGTAAAGAACAAAAAAGGACCAAGAACTGAGCCCTGAGGGATGCCAGTGGAGTCTGCATGGAGTAGATGTGGATCCCTTCCATGTCACTTGATATGACTGGCCTTCTAGTTAGGAACCAAACCACTGCCATGCTGAGCCATGAAATCCTAGACTAATAAAAATGGACAAGAGTGGTTGTGGTTGACCGTTTCAAATGTCAGAGAGAACAGATAATTTGGCTTTTCTGACAGCATGTAGCTTCTCAGTGACAGCCAAGGGGGTAGTCATCTGTGGAATGTGCCACTTTGAAGCCAGACTAGTTAGGATCATGAAGGCTGTTCTGAAAGATAGACAGCTGACTAAACTGCACGCTCAAGGAATTTCGAAAGAAGAGAGAGAAGTGATACTGGTCAGTAGTTGCTGACGTCTGAGGGATTCAGTGTGGGTTTCTTCAGGATGGAAATAACCCTGGATTTTTTGAATGCCATTACTTCATGATAAGATGTTATGAAGCTATTAATGATAGTGGTGATTATGGGGAGAAAGTTTTGAGACTGTCTGGAGCATTTTGGAAGGGATTTGGTCAAGTGAGTAGGTGGTAGAATTGTACGATGAGATGACGTGCAGGATCTCCTCTGCTACTAGACTGGATTAGATCTTCTAGCTCACCTTCCTCCAAGGAAGGTATATCAATGGGATTCAGAAGGTATTCAAAATATCTCCCCTTTGAGGTCAAGTCGTCCCTCCCTGCTATAAACAAAGTTTCTCCCTCTTCAGTTGCCTGATGGTTTGCCAGAATCTTTAAGCCCAACCAAAAGTCATTCTCCATAGCCTCACTAAACTCCCACACCTGAGTTCTTGCTTCAACAACTGCCAATGTTGCTTTCCACTTAGCCTGCTGGTACCAGCCTGCTGCTTCCGAAGTCCCACAAGCTACCCAAACTTGGAAGGCCTCCTTCTTCAGCATGAAAGTTCACTTTACCACTGGTGTCTTCCACATAGTTCAGGGATTGCTACCACATCAGTCACCAACAACCTTACAGCCAGAGCTCTGCATAGCTGCCTCAGCAACACAGTCCGGGAATAAGGAATTCGGGATGCAAGAGAAGTTCTGAGTGAAAGATCTCTTGGACAGGGGGACTGCACCAGATGTTCCAAGCATACCCTCATAACGCATTTGGGTCTAACTGGTCCATCCGGCATCTTCCCCCACCACCTGACCCAACTCACCACCATGTGATAACTCGGCTCCTCTCTTACCCCGAGTATCCAAAAGATGCGGACACAGATCGAATGACACGGTTACAAATTTTTTTTGCCATCATTGAACATGCATGGTCTGGTGTCAGGTGCTATTTTTTGAACATGATGCTCATTATGGACAAGCTGTATTCAGCACAGAAGTCCAACAACTGATCACCGCTCAAGTTCAGTTCAGGCAGGCCATTCCTCCCAATCACACCATTCCAGGTTTCACCGTCATTAACCACAAGAGCGTTAAATTGCCTCAGGAGAACAATGGAGTCCCCAGTGAGGGTGCCCGCCAGTACCCCATACAAGGTCTCAAAGAAGCATGAATACTCTGAACTGGTGTTTGGCACATGCAAAAAGTACAGGGATGTAAAAGGATGTCTATTACATATGGCTCTGAACAGCTTCAGCTATTATAAAACAAGAAAATGACCACAAGTAGAGAGATCCAAGCTTTCACAATTTAAAAAGGTCTTAGTCAGCTACAAATACCTCGTTTCCACCAACACAGAGCTGGTGTGTGTGTGTGTGTGTGTGTGTGTGTGTGTGTGAGAGTTTATTCTTTGTTCTTACTTGTTTTATCGCTGTCCTTTTAAAGATCATGCAATAAAAGTGTCTGCTAAAATCTAAACTTTGCAGTCTGCCTCAGGATCTCTTCACCACACGAACCCCACAATATTTTATTCAACCTGTGACATTTATACTTTGTTAAACATATTTATACTTTATTATTAAATCTGGCCAACAGATCGATCTTTGGTACTCTCAGAATAAAAAAACGATGTAGCTTTATTCCACTAATAAGCTGGCAAGGTGTTTAACTGCCAGCATCGCTGTTATTAGACTAACTATATCGGTGATAGATTGAATTTTCTGGGTATATGGAAGGTTTGGATGCCATAGCCTGTCCCAATTTCTTTAATTGACGTTACAGTGCCACAATCCGAGCCCGGCTTTTCTGTGGTGCCGTGCTGGAGCTATTTTTTCTGGCCATTTGTTTAAGGTGGAAATGGGTGGAACCAGTGCCAGATTGGGAAAAAGTCCAGCAAACAAGACAACTTGTTTTTGGAGGGAAAGTCAATACTGGTGTGTGATGTATGGGGTAAAATGTGTCATTTCAGTTACTTATTCTTCATAAACCAGAAACTGAAGCACACTTAAGCCAACTCAGGTACCCAACTTTGGTAGCAACAACTTCATCTGTTCATCTGCCTTTTTCTGTTAGAAAAATAAAGTTGCATGCTATGATATTCAGTACAAGTTATGCAAGGCCTAAGCACAACCACAGCAGCATGCAGTCTGCCATGCCAATGATAATGACCAAGCGATTTGTCTTTAGATGTACTCGGTTGAGTGGCCTACCCTAACCCTTTACAACAATGGTCACCAACCCCGTACCTGGAGATCTACCATGCTACAGAGATTAGGGGCAGACAAATTAACATATCCGATTCAAATAAGTATCGGAGCCAACTATGTTGAAGCTGTTTGAATACAAACTTGCCGCTACAAAACCTGATTATCCGTATCAGATGTGTTAAATAAGGGTAGTACCTTAGTTCTGCAGGGTGGCAGATCTCCAAGAGCAGAATTGGTGACCACTGCTGTACAATGTCTGTAATCAAGCGCAACTCATTTCCTGGGCTTTAAGTAATCACAGTGGTCCTGGTCTCCCTCCTATTCCAATCCTGATTCACCATGTTCTTCAAGTATTTGACACCTGGGACAAAAAACAAGGAAGTGAACACGTCTAACAAAGACAGCAGTCCAGCAGCAATCTATCCTCTATCACAGATAAGAGGAGATAGTGTTTTAGAATATTGATGCTTTGAGGGGAACAAATACTACTCATTTAATATCTTCCTGTATAGCAGGAAATTGCAGTCTCAAGTTACAGCGATGCTGTTGAGACTCATCGGGATTAAGTCAGTTTTTCCAAACACAGCTGTGTAGTAGATTAGTCTAGCTGGATCTGTTCATCTGAGATGATTGCACACACCCACACTGCTTGAAAAGCTCCATATATATATATATGGAGTCTAGAAAATTTGATCAGCAAGTCTTTGATAGGTTGCAACAAAGTGATGACAACACATCCAGCAAGAGTTTAAAAAAAACCTACAGATCCAGGATCATGCCAGGTCGTTAATTACATGCGGTTAAACGAGTAATCCATGTACAAAAAAATACCTCCCAGGTCTCAACACGTAAATCTGATGCTTATAACTCACTTGAGAGAAATAACCCCAAAAATATACTACAAGAATCAACTGCAGACCCCAATGCCCTCTACTGCACAGAAAAAATACTGCTCCACACAAAGGGGCATAGTGGCTATTTCAAAGAAAATCATTGTGAGCTTCCATTAAATTGCTGTTGTTTTCTGAACCAATCCCAAGTATTAGAGGTGAGCAATATGGCAAAAATATCCATTTTTTCAGGCATCATCACAATCCAGGATCTTATCACAATTCTTCATGTTCGGTTTTAAGATTATTTTGCACTTAACAGTATGACCAAACCGATTCCCTTATTTAAAAAAAAATAAAATACAGCCCAATAAGGCAATAAAACCTAAAAGACAGACATTCCCTCTAATGTCTTTTGAGGTGGCTAAAAGGGTTTATCATACTAGCATTCGAAGTGTGAACCTTATATTTGAAATTTTTGCAAATAACTGTTGCTTGTGCCAAGTTTTCGGAAAATCCGAATGGGTTCCATATTACAACGCAGATTAACTCCACGTCGTCCATGCCTATGTTGGCAAATAGGGAATGTATTGCATGCTGGGATGGGGGCGTGAAAGGAAGAAATCCAAGGCACTACCTACTGTTAGCTATTACCAGTTTATTGGTGTGTTGAAACCGATTTGGCAGACAAAACAACTTTAGATGTGTGTATGGGCCATAAAACTGCCACTGCTAGAATGTCCACTGTAGCACTATACTAACGCTCTCTCCATATATGCAGACCAGAGGCATTTTATTAATTCACAATCTAATATTATCAAAACAGGCTTCATGTTTTGTTTTTCCTGTTTTAAAACCAGGGAAAACTAAGACAACGTTTTATTGTTTCATTTTTGCACATTTACAGTAGATCCAGTGGATGCCAGACAATATAACAGACACCAAAACTATAAAATTATATAACCCTGCTGAAAAAAAACAGCACAGACCAGCATATGTTGTGTTTGGGTGCTGGTGGACCAGCATCATTAATGAAATATTGCTTGTGGCCCAGTTTCATGTGCAGAAAGACCAGTACAACTATACTGGACCGCCAGCTGCACCAGCATGGAAAACATGCTGGTCTATGCTGTTTACTTTCAGCAGGAATATGGCTTATTCACTGATCAAAAAAGTATTCAGTAAATAATTTGTGTGGCGGGGAAGGGCAGCTATGTGAATTCGGAATCAGAATATTCATGGTTCAAATCCCGTGGTCGGCAGAGTGATCGCACCATTGGGGCCATTGAGCAAGACCCTTAACCCCAACTGTGCCAGGGACTGACTGACCCTACGGTCTCCTCTACACCAGTTTCATGAGATAGTCTCTTTTCCAGGATGCTTTTCCAGCTGTCCTGAAGGACGTCCCACATATACGCTGAGCACTTACAGTATGGCTGCTAGGAACAGACGATACACATTGAGATGCCACTAAAAAGCCTGAATTTCGGTATCAGGCGTGTTAAATTATGGCTGCACCTATGCTCTACGGGGGGGATCTCCAGGAGCAGGGTTGGTGACAAGGACAACTGCTCTACAACATCTGAAATCAAACACCAGTCATTTCCTAGGCTATAAAGCAATCTCAGGATCCCTACAAATTCAGCTTCACCATGAGCAGTAACAACAAGGTTGGAGCTCACATGTTTGCCAAGCAATTTAATCCAACTGCTTGGAGATGACTTCTTATAACAGCATGGATGACATAGTGCACAGTAAAAAGGTTAATGCTTACACTAGATCGTGGTACGTATCTGACTATTAAAATCGTGGAAATAAAAAGTAGCTCAAAATATTAAGTTGCGAAAGCTTGGTTTTTCCTAGCGGTAATTGCGCTGTGTATACAGCAAAAGGAAATAACTGGGCCTGCCCCCTACCAGCAACCAACCAATCAGCCTTCAGGAGTAACACTGGAATGGCGAAATTACTAAAGAAACTTTTCAATTTCGATAAATGGAATATTTGCGTTAACAGGCTATTTTACTCCAACCTTTAAAAATGTTTATAGATATTGCAATTAAGAAAATTACTTTTAAGTTGACAAAATATATATTTAAATTGATAAAGAATAGTAAAGTGTTAATTGTTAAGTAATTAAGCTTTTTCTCAAAAATATCGTGGAAAGATCAAATCATGAATCGAATTGAACCGCGAACTGGGTGAATCCTTAAATGGCCAACTTAAAAAAAGTTTAAAACACACGCAGCAAGTATAGTATATTTACACCCTTCGTTTCCCTAAACAAAGTGTTAA
>JAODKF010000095.1:74545-87164 GCA_026779585.1 Mormyrus proboscirostris
AACCCTCTGATGTAAATGGTATAGCCATCATGTCCCAAATACAAACAAATTATACACACACACACACACACACACACTGGGTAAACATATCTTTATGGGGACCACTCATTCATTTGTATGGGAAAAATGCTAATGCTAACTATGACAACCTTAACCCCTACCCAGCCCTAATGATAACCATAAGTAACCAAGCAAAATACAAGAATTTTTGCATTTTTAGTTTTTTCATTGCAGTCACAGATTTTTATTTAAAAAATGGGTATTCATTTTGTCCGCATAATGTAAGGTATACCTGCTCTCACACACACACACACACCCATTTAATCAATGAAACAGGAAACCACCCCACAAAGATCAAGCCATTTCACGGCTTTTTCAGATCATTAAAATGTAAAAATTTAGATTTAAAAATTAAGTGCCCCAACACACCTGCATCATAACACGTACAAAGGACGGTCAGAGTATCACAAAGAATTTATGACTTACAAACAAAAAGAATTTGATTAATTTTACCATCATGCTGACTGACAAAACTGGAATATTAATGGGGATATGTCAGCTTCATAAGGTATCCAGCTAACTGAAAAGCATTCATAATCAATCAGCAAAGGCGTACTTGATTATTTTGTTTATACTGACCCACATTTTGCACAGCTTAATGTATTTGCTTCACTAACTGATGTCTCTGCGACTTTATTACACAGGCTGGCTGGCTAGAGTCTCTGTGACTTCATTACACAGGCTAATCGGCTGACTAGAGTCTCTGTGACTTCATTACACAGGCTAATTGGCTGACTAGTCTCTGTGACTTCATTACACAGCCTAATTGGCTGGCTAGAGTCTCTATTGCCTTGTTTCCACCAAAACGGGGCTGGTGTTGGTGCCAGGCTGGTTCTCACTTGGTGTGTTTTGAGAACCAGCCTGCGATTCCACCGGTTTTAAAAGAAAGAACGGAATAAAAATGTTACTTAGGTGGAAATGAAAGTGAAGTAAAAGTTAATCTGCATTTCGAATTTTGGATTTATTTTGCCGAACTGAAAAAAAAGTTTCCGGAGCATGACTTTTTGCGCCTTTTCTCTATTGCCTGCATCCACTTTTGTCTCCGTAAAGGCTCCCTGTCTGTGTGTAAGTTTATTCTTGCTCGCTGTTTTACCGCTGTCCTTTTAAGGATTGCGCAATAAAAGAGGCTGCTAAACACTGAACTTTACTGACCATCAAATGGTTTCTGCCACTCAAACACCATAATATTTTATTGATTCGGCCTACAACATAATTATACTTTATTATTAAATCTGGCCAACAGATCGCTCTTTTGTTTTTCTCAGAATAAAAAAAACAATCTAGCCTTATTCCACTAATAAGATGGCAAGTTGTTTCACTGCTAGCACCACTGTTATTAGACTAACTATATCGGTTATGGATTGAATTATTCGGGTATATGGAAGGTTTGGACGCCATAGCCCGTCCCACTTTCACTGACATTACAGTGCCACATTCTGAGCCCAGCTTTTCTGTGGCGCCGTGCTGGAGTTGTTTTTTCTGGCCCAGGGCCATGTGGTGGAAACGCCTGGAACCAGTGCCGGATTGGGAAAATGTCCGGGACCAGCACTGGCACCACGTCGGTGGAAACGAGGCTTACAATTTCATTGCACAGACTCTCTCTCATTCTCACAGTGTCTCTGTGACTTCATTACATAGGTTGGTTGGCTGGCTAGCCTGTGTCTCTGTGACTTCATTACACAGGCTGGCTTGCTAAAGATTCTGTGACTTCACTGCAAAGACATGATAAATCTGTTAATAATATTTCACAGCGCACAAAACATAATTAAAAGACATTCAATAATTTGTTGCTCCTAGCCTTGGAGCTATTATGGCGTTTGAGTAGTGAAGAAACCATGCGGTGGACAGCAAAGTTCAGTTTTCAGCACACTCTTGGCTTTTAAATCTTCTTAGGTGTAGATATTAGAGGACGGCATGCTGGCACCACATCTCCGCTGCTCTGTTCTAAGTGGAATTGGCATGTTCTCCCCATGTCACCTGGGTATTACTTGGGTTTCCAAAGAAAAGCAATTAGCTTCACTAAATAACCCGTTTTTATATGTGTGTAAGTGTCCTGCAGTGGACTGGCATCCTAATCAGAATGACCCACAAACTAACAGGCTTCAGGTCCTCTGCGCTGGAAGCAGCTGGAAGATGGATGGATGGATGGATGGATGGATGGATGGATGGATATTATAGCTTAATTTTAATATTTTAAGTAACAATCTTTTGGTTGTGATTACCAAATCAGAAAAGTAACCTGTATATTTTGCAATGTTTTTCATCGGAATTATTTTCAAAAGCACAATCTTAGTTTTGGTACACATACTCTAAGGTCATCTTAAAGTAAATTACTTGATATGATTCACTTAAGTTCAAACCCCTTCGCAGAATGTCTTGAACCCCAGATAATGGGCCACAGGAACGTGCACTACATTCATATATCAAAACAGCAGAAATTCATTTTTTACTGCAGCTAAATAATAACAAGTGATTGTGCAGTAATAATCCCTAAGCCTTGTATGCAATGTAATCGCCCCACCTGCCCAGTGACTGCTTAAACTATTTAAGTTATTAATTACACCCTGAAACAAAACCATATGTATGGGTAATGCTCTCTACATCTTTAAGGAAAAGAAAAAAAAAATTAAAATGCTTTGTTTTGATTATTACATTCACCGTTTTCACTTACCCTCACCAGCAGATCAGACTCCCCTGAGCTAATCTACTTTTCAAACTTTACAGCAAGGTATGCGTTTTGTTTATAGTTTGTGACAATGCAAGCTAATGTTACTGATATTCTCCACGTACTAGGCTCAAATGGCCACGGTCGTACATAGCCTGTAGGTCATAAATAAATCATACGTATGGAGTATGGAAAGGCTAGCTCAACTGAAAGCTCAAGCGTCTACCTGATAATTAAGAATAAAGTATTTATAAAGATAAGACATTGAAAATTTATATGTTTTAAGATTTTTAGAGAGATTCTGCAAGGACAGTATATTTTAGAAACACAGAAAGAGAGAAATAATTGGTTCTGTTCAGCACAAGATTGTTCCTTGTTATTTGGGTCCTACTCTTACCAAGGACACTTTACTTAATAAATAATTAGGACACATCTTTGAATGGATTTTTTTTCCCAACCACATGACTGCAAAGAACTTCTCAAACTTAGGATTTTGATATTCCATCAGTTATGAACAACCCAGATATTGATTTCCAAACAGCAATGAGATAAGCACTTTCTGTTTCTGACCTCATTGTGCAATCAACAGGCAAATACAAGTGTATTTTTAAAAAGGTGAATGTGTATTTCCAAGAATAAACTTGTTTAAGCATATGTACTAAAATTCTTTAAATTCTTCTGATTGCGTTCAGTACACATATTTATTCAAACACAGGCAATTCAAAATTTTGATGTAATCAGCATACAATGACAAGTTGGTTCAGTTACCTTGCTAATTTCTGAATAATTGTTTAATTCACAAACAATGAAACAAATTCTAACACATTATTACAAGTATTATTATTACAAGTATACTACACCATTCATTTTTATTTGGCACACTCTGAAACAGAAATGTACATGATTTAGTTCTACACTAACTAAAATATGAGATGAATGCATGCATGGTAATTTCCAGTTGCACAAAATACTTATATTTCATTTCCAGCTAGTAAGTGACCAGTACACAAATTTTATTACAATAAAAGGTAAATTACAGTGAGTTATTATACTTTAATAACACAACTGTTATACTCATTATTGCACTCCACATGTGTTTTCATACATTAATGCAGGGGTCTCCGACTCCGGTCCTGGAGAGCTACTATCCAGGAGGTTTTCTAGCCTACCTGGCTTCTGATGAGTCACACATGCTCCTGGTATTTACCTGAGAACTAGTGTGGCTCATCAGAAGCCAGGTAGGATAGAAAACCTACTGGATAGTAGCTCTCCAGGACCGGAGTTGGAGACCCCTGCATTAATGAATGCTGACAGCGCATGATGCTCTTCCTTAACGAGTTCAGCAACACAGAAGATTCCTTTCCAGAAGAGGCTAAATGCACACCCAAACTCTGGTAGATTTTATAATTGTACAGCCATAACTGACATATTTTTCCCTTCGTGAAAAAACAATTAATCTAAAATAACAACTACTGACAAAAGGGGTTATCATTATTACTATTACTACTGCCCTTACTACTACTAATACGTAATTTATGAATGATATGAAATATTTTCCATTAAAGATAACTTGCACATATCTTCAGAAATTAGTAATGTGGCGCTTTCACTTCGCACAGATTTTGCGGAAAAAACACAAATCAGCGTTGGTGAAACGTGCATTTCTAGGCCTTCCCTTTGAGTAGCATATAACCAGCGCACTCCTCAGACACGCACTACTCACCTCGGCCTTTTTAATGACGAATGTTTACTAGCAGTAAAGATGACGAATCGCCTTCGCACAGCAGAGGAAGTTTCCCAGGGAAGCTCCCATTCAACAGCAGTAAGGCACGCAGCCGTTTGTCTCTAGTGCCTAATACCATACTAATGGAGCAGCCGCGTTGTTTTTGAAGGAGCACAAACAAAAGCACCGCATTAAACGCCACAGAAATATCAATGTAACGTGTTTGGAATGAATAAGAAAAAAACTAACAGCATAAAATATTATCGAAAAGATATATGGAAAAAGTAAACAAAAATTGACCATAAAATAACATATAAAACACAAAACAGCGTTTCCAACGCCGACTCCTGTTAACCCTAAAGCATATATTTTAAAATCTTTAAAGTATATAGTTTAGTAAGTCTATTGTTTAGTATCAGTTAAACCGCTGCCGATTGTATGGCTGAGGAAAGAGGTCGTAAACATCGTTTGTGATACGCAGTAATGTTGGTAAACTTTTTGAATTGATATACTTTGTATATATAACCTATAGCAATCACATCGACTTGTCATTCACTTAGAAAAGGAATGACAGGTTGACTCATTTGAGGGAAACTTTTATTTAGTTATACTTGTAATACATCCCAAATCTGACGACATAGTTAGTTCCTTTTTTGTATCTGATTACAGGCAGCATACATCGCAGCATTCATGTCCGACAAATGTATAACTATGTATTAAATATTTACTATTTCAATGTGAAACCATTAAGCGCAAAGTGGCAATCCTCCAACCTGGATATTCCAGTACAGTATTGTCTCAGTGTTATGGCCTGACAAAAACAGGAATTCTCAATGTTGTATCCACGCTGAAATAAGTAAATTTGGGAACTCACCTGTCTTTTCGCGATCATATCCCACCACAATGAAATAATCAGCCAATCTAGCCATCGTTTGATGCTACTGGAAATCTAACAAGCCTATTAAACATTTTTCTTTATCCAAAAAGCACAGCCATGTTTGACAGCAGCGGGAGCAATGCGCCTGCGCGTCGCGGAGAGTGACCCCGCTTGGGCGGAGGCCTCGCGCTTCGCGGGTGCTCTCCGCTGGAAAACTGATAAGAAAGCGGGCTTGCAAAATACTTATCGCAGAAATGTGTCACATCGACAAAAAAAAAGATTTTCTATATCCGAAACACACAAATCAAAACACGGGAATTAATTCTTACGAATTGTAAAAATATTCCCTGTTGGCTTACGGTTGGATTATTAGATGTGATTACGGTGAAGTAGCCTAGTTGCGTCTTGTTTTAGTTTCTGAGATACTATAAATCATTTTAAAGCAACTGATAAACTACTGCAATCATTGCTGTTGAATTATTTATTATTAATTTGGGTTATTAAACTTTTAAACCAGATCTATGAAGATGTTATAGCAAATCTTTGCTCTGTGTGTTCTCCGCGTTTCATCTCCGCTGTCTGGAAATGCTAAGTATCTAAATTCTATGAGTGTGTGTATTAGCTCACATTAAGTACAAAGGAGGAGTGTCAGACTTGTGGCTAATTGGAAATGTTTTGTAGCTAAAGTGTTCCTGTTTATAGCACAGGCAGAAAGAAACCTTCCAGACCAGCACTGATGTGTGTACATGCATCCAGAGTGTAGATTTGGGGATGGAGTGTAGGGGCTCAACCCTACCAATATTATGGGAGCGCTGTGTGTTTAGGAGAGTGGGGGTCAGCGAATGATATGGTCCCAATCAATGTTGAAACCAAACTTACGCCTTTGGTTTAGCCCAGTCTTGTGCCCATAAGCTCCAGCATCTGCTCTGTCTTCACAAACCGGAAGGGTTTCTCCTGGTAACATGAAGAATATACAGAGGTTTGCAAATACAGTGAGACACAGTGCTCAGTCATGCAAAAGTCAGTTCACTGAGTCACATTAGCAGGGTCACCTTCAAGTTTAAAAACAACAAGCGTTCATTGACTGGGCAACACTGGCTTGCAGTGGTCCATGAATGTCCACTGCTACTGTAAATGTACAGAGCAAACAGCGGGAGTTGTCACACCATGGTGGAAAATCAGTGCTGGTCTGGGAGGTTTGTTTCTGCCTGTGCTATAAACAGGAACTCTTTAGCTATAAAACATTTTCAATTAGCTGCAAGTTTGACACTCCTTCATTGTACTTACTGTGAGCTAATATTGCAATGAATGGGACCTGTGTTGCATGTAGCTTAAAGCAAGTCAGTATCATTGAGTACATTCACTATGAGTTTGATATCAGCTTAAATTCTTTGCTTTTGCTTAAATTGCAGTGCCTTTGACTAAAAGCACTGCAAATGGCCTTTCAGCCACTCTCACTCTATGCCAGTATTTGCATTTTCACAGGGCAAGTTTAAAAAGCATGAAGGTTATATCAATGTTTAAAACTCTGACACATGTACAGTCCTGTAAGTGGTGATGCTAGAACGATATAATCTACTCTAAAAGCTGTGTCACGTACCAATAGGGGGGCTAATGCTGTGTCCCATTGCCTCGGAAGTAGGAGCTGGGAATGATGTCACAACCGAATTAACCTCGTTCCAGCACAATCAGTAGAAAAGCCATTTAGCAGTTTCACTTCTAGGCAGACTCATTGTTAGCCATTGTCAGCAATTGCAGTCGGTAAAAACGCATTACGCAGTATTTTGCGCACGCGAACACTGTAGCGACACGTCCACAGGTGCAGGGTGGACAGTATCGTGTGTACAACCAATTCAATGAAAGCCAGAAAAGACATAAATGATAATAAACAATGTATAACTACAGCTTTCACTTAGGTGGATGAAGGTCAGAACCATCTTGGAGTCTCAGGTTGGGCTAGTAGAGGTTCCTCCGATTTTCTGAGTCAGAACTCCGACTTCAGGGGGCGTTCCAGTTGGCATTTCCAGCTAAGGCCTGGTAAACTCCAATTTCCCAGTTCAAATGGAACTCAATAATCACTGATGGTCATTTTATTAAAAAAAAAATCTTGGCAGATGGCGCAGTCTGGTGAAGTCAAAAAACCTATTGTGACTACTGGCAAAGCAAAAACAATTGATGAAGAAATCTATGGCCTTACTCCATGAAATTTCTAGGTCAGTTATGAGTCTTTTGACAGTAGGAGTGATTCATGTAAAAAATATTTCACAACATCATCTCTTTACGGATTATCTCCCATCCCTGCATTCCGAGAAGTAGGGGTAACTGCAACACGAATCAGAATCAGCCCCCTGACAATCTTCACATCAGCATTTGCTATATATGAGTAGTAATTTGCACACAATCACATGAGTTTATAATTATTGTCTCTTGTGCAATTTCCCAAGCGAAATTACCAAATAAGGATATCATTTCTGTAACACAGCACAATCACTGTGTTCGCCTGAATGACATATAAAGGTTCAGTAAAATTCCACCCCAGCCGATAATAATGCTTTTGTGTCCAATTAAGATTCTTCATATTGCTTAGTTTATCAAACAGGCACAAAGCTGTGAAGTCACATGCTGAAAAGCTAAACTTTATGGCTCCCTCTGTACAACTGCCTGAATGATTTACATATCAGGAAAGTGGAAAATTTGTTTAGCCCCAGCTATTTTCCAACCGGGCACGCACAGGCTGTTTAATCAGTTGTTTAAAATACATCCAGAGTACTTACAAAGCAGTTCAAGTGCTGTTACCATAATCACAAGCAACCAAACGTTCATTTGCAATTCTAGACAACTTATGGTGAAGGTCACTTTGAGCTTTCTGAAATGCACTCACTACTCTATCACAGTAGTAAACATGTTATAAAGATGTATTGAGAACAGATTAGGCTGTGTTTAAAACAAGTTCTGCCTTTTTGATTTTGACATTACATTTTGATTATGTGTGAGTTTCATGAGAGATACCACTGCAGGGCAGTAATACACACACACACATTTGTATTCATATCTTTGTGAGGATCCTATATTCATTTCTGTGGGCAAAACCCTAATCCCAATAATGAGAACTATAGCCCATACCCAGCCCCAACCTTAACCCTATGTAACCAAAAATATACAAGTCTTTTGGCATTTTTAGTATTTTGATTGCAGTCACAGATTTTTAAAAAAATCAGTTTCCCCTTGTGTGGACTGAAAAATGGTCTTCAGAAGATTAAAATGTCAAGTTTTTATCACAATGTGAGGACATTTGGTCCCCACAGTGTAATATATACACTATATACACACACAAAAATTATATATGTTTGTTGAATATCCATATAAAAATATCCAAACATGCTTCCTTTTGCCCTGTTTATGTTTACAAGAAGTAATACCAGATCGTTGAACAGTTTCCTATAAGATTTGAGTCATTAAAAAAACATATATTTGTTTTTGTTTTGTTTTATCAGTGCAACCCTCAACGTCACATTATTTCACATACTTTCCAAAGAACGACATCATTGAACAATTAATAAACTCCTTTTTTTCTACTTATGTATACACGCACACATACACACACATGAATTAATATAAACTTAGAATTAAACAAATTTAGCTAAAGTTGATGTAGTCCAAAGTTTACAAGAATTATAATTTATGGAGCAAGAGAAAAATTAGTGTTGTAGCATGTGCCTCAGAGGCATGCATGAGGTCACCGTCTGTGGTATGGAGTTTACTTGCATTTTTTTAATTCCCTGAAAATATGATAGCATTATGTTTATGATAGGCAGGTCGTGTTTTTGCAGTCATGTGCTGGCTAGTGGAAGAGTCAGGATGAGGGATGAGAGAATATGAGTCGGCAAGCCCCTCCCACCTGCACTATAAATGCTCCCAAGTCCGACTTTGCGAGCCAGACTATTAGCTAAGTGTCACGGCTGCCTAACAACACTAATAGGAGCCCTGCAAGCTCTGGGATACTTTGTCAGAAGTCTCTCTTAGCACCTTATTCAAGCGGATTACTTTCAGTTTCAGGTATGTGGAGTTTTTATGTTAAATATTTGTCAGAATTTCAGCTGAACTTTTTGTACTTTCTTCCTGGGGTCTGACCGGTCTCTTTAGGGACTTATCTAGACAGGTTGTGTAAGATGTTTCAGTTCTTGTCTTGCTGAATGTAAAGTTCTGATCGCGTCTTTGGGAGCTCTCAGGAGAAAAAACAGAAACAAAAAATGCTTAGTAGCTTGTCCCTGGCAGTGCAGATCATACCGCAATGAGTCTGCAAAGTGAAGTCCTGCAGCAAAGTGCAGCGAAGTTTTTAAAAAAACATACTAATGAAGTTTATAGATGGTGCTTCTCCACCACAGTCTTAGCTACTGCCTGAGATTCTGGGGAAAAACAGTTTCTTTATTAGCATTAATGATATCTCCCGTGTCTTTTTAAAGAAGTGGATGGACAGAGGTAACAGTTTGGCTTCTGGACTCTACTCTCTACTCTTGTGCAAGCAAGTTCAGGTGTAGCTCAGGGCAGCGAGTGATCATAAGGACAAAGTAGCTGAGATATTAAGCATTTTTAATATGAATGAATGAATGAGTGAATGTCGTCTTTCTCAACAGCTTTCAGTCAGAATGAAACTGCTACTTCAGACCACCCTGTGTTGCTCTCTGCTCGCAACACTTACACTGAGTGTGGAGAGTGCCAAGCCCGGTCTAAGCTCAGAGATGAAAAAGAGGTAAGCGGATTTAATTCCTAATTCATTTATAATTAGTTTGGTCCTGTCAGGTCCTGCTGTTTTACTGGCAGCGCCGCCATACTTTATATTAGTCCAGCAGCAGTGTACTGTGTGCCGGTTTCTAATGAAGTCCTTTCGCTCCCTGGCAGACTGAGCGTCTGGCTGCAGAGCAGAACGAAACGAGACTCAAGTGGAATGGGAGATGTGGTGCAGTTCGTTAAACCAGAAGATGTCAGGGATGCCTTTAGCCCTCACTCAAGGTAAGACTGTTTCCTTTAATTCAGTCAGTTATATTTTTTGCAAAGAAACTTTTTAAAATTATAAGAAGAAAATATGAGTGAAGCGCACTATTAGCAGTTCCTCATGTTGAGGGGAACTGGCCAGGCTTGCAGTGCATGTACTCCACGAGTAAACTCCTCTCTCCTTTGTATTTTGTCTCCAGCACTGATATCCACACACGGGTGAGGAGGTCAAAGAGCTCCAACGGCCAGGCCAAGCGTTCCAGCTGCTCTCTGAGCACCTGCGCCATGAATGACCTGATGGACCGGTTGAACAAAATCAACAGCCAGCTGCGCATCGGCAGCGCCCCCATTGACAAGATCAGCCCGCTGGGCTACGGCCGGCGACGGCGCTCTCTGCCAGCGCGCCGCACCCTCCGGCAACGCCGAGCCGACCGGCTGCAGAGGCTGGAGGAGCTCCTCCGGCGGACATGAACGGGGAGCCGTGGGTGGGGCGGGGATTGCGGTGTCCCGCCTGCCATGGACAACTTTTCACCGGCCAGTCTTGAAAAATCCAGCAGGATGTCTCTGACTGCCGCCAGCTGCGCTTCAGCACATTTTTTCCAGGCGAGAGGACTGAAGCGGCGACCACATGTCTAAAGAAACGGGCCGATTGGCTACAAGCACCTCAGCGGAGTGCAGCGGCGGCCACAGGCGAGCAGAACGGAGCCCTCGGAGGACAGGAGTGGACGGCGGGGGTGTGAAAGGGAGTGTGTGTGGGGGGCTACCCACATCTCGGCTAAAGCACAACACAGAACGGCTGGAGGGGGCCGAATCAGGCTCCCGTAGGATGTTAGAAGCTGACACCACTCTCTGTCTCTCTCCCAGCTCCTGAGGAACATTCCTCCAGCACACTGGTGGACCGGGCGCCCTCTGCATCTCCAAGCACAGCCTGGATGTTTTGTTATGGCGAAATAAAGTTACAGAAGATGTGGAATCTGGCCCTGGCAGCTTGAACTGTTCTGTTCAGACACAAAAGCAATGATGATGCCATGGAAAGGACTCTCTAGATCGGGAGCTGTACTTCAAATGTGGAACTATATATCCAAATATAGGTGTGGACACTGTATGGGGAAATCTATTGTCATGTTATCAAATCTTACCACTCCATTACTGATGGTACTCTACTTGAATTTTTATAGAGAAATGTGCAATCTATAAATATCTAAATCTGTATATACGTGTATATTTTGCCAGTGTTTATATAAATTATATGTGTTGAGATTTCACTATTTAAATGTTTTTAATATCTGTATCAGGTAACTGTACTTAAAAAGAAAACTATTTTTATACATGAAAAATATATGGGCATTGTAACTTTTATTTGCTGTTTGATTGTGGAACTGGGGTAATAAAACAGCATTCTTTATTGCTATATTGTAATAGATTTGTATTTCTGGTGTTGTCTTATTTGTGTGAAGCTGAGTAACCTTGTCAAACAATAAATATTTGCATATAAAAAAACTTGGTTGCCGAGATACTCTCTCTTCCATGAAATAACAGATGCAGAAAGGTGGCTCAGTATTGTCTGAGCACCATAGTACCGGAACGCCTGGCTTTTGTTAAATTGTTACAAGGCCTCATTAAGTCTGCCCCCAGGACAGCCAAAGTGCCAGCTGAAAGGCCTCATTAAGTCTGCCCCCAGGACAGCCAAGGTGCCAGCTGAATTCCTGCACAGCAGAGCACATTCTTTCTCTGGCCTGCCCAATTCCAAAACCAGCCTGAGCCAGCCTTGAAAAGCATAATATTTTAGGTGCGGGGAGGCAAAATGACAGGGTGAGTCACACGCCAGCTTCTTGGCCGAGTTCTGAGGTGCTATACTGTGTTGGGCGGTCGCAGCATGTTCCTCTCGGGAGCGTGTGGAACATAACAAAATGACGAGGGGGTTTCGTAAGCGCTGTTTTGGGACGTTGCCTGCCCTTCAGGGTGAGAAGCGCAAAAGACAAGTGAAGCAGGTTTCTCTTTCTTTTCGCAGAACCCCCTCGCCCCAACTCTTAGCCTGTTCTGCACTTGCAAAGTCTGTCTGACATATATCTACTAAATAGCTACTGTTGCCAAAAACTTTGTGGGGCTCCTACAGGTGATTGTTACAGACAATAACTGTCTTTATCATCTCGAATGTCATACCTGCACTGCAGTCATTGAAAACACCAACACCGGTATGATAGTAGCATGCAAGACTGCACATTGAAAACTGCTATTAGCCATTATAAATGCATAAATGTTTCCCAGATTTTACTCCAAGCATTGCAGTTGCTTGCCGGGG
>JAODKF010000095.1:87264-127319 GCA_026779585.1 Mormyrus proboscirostris
CTGCTTCAGCATGTATGAATCAAAACTATTTTAGATAGTCTAAGTTGGCGGGTTGTTATTAAACCAATCAGCGAGCTCGAATAGTGAACGCATAGTAACAGTTTATTATTTAATTTCTCATTATTTAATTATATATCAAATTATGATTTGATTTTGACTAGACATTTTTTTATTATATTAACAATATTACAATTTCTATTAATAATAATTGGCGGCCCCCCTGCAATACCGTCGGCCCACAGGTTGAAAACCACTGATATAACCAATAATGATACAGCCAGGGAGGAAGTAAAGAAAACAGCAAAAAACATAACATAAAATTATAATTCTCGGGCAGATCGAGGAATAAGGCACAACTGAAAAGATTCTGGGCTTGTGCCTCAAATCACTGGCCTTAGTGACACCACTGTGTATAATTTATGTGTGCTTCATGGGATTTGAGCTCTTGAGTGTTGTTAGCACAATGCTCTAGCTGCTGAGCTACAAGAGAGCACAGCATTTTATTTTTCAATACAGAGTGATTGTGCAATATACTGGATGGGCATATACTGTATTCCTTAAATTATCCAAAAGACTGGCCTGACATTTTTTTAACACTATAAAAAATCAACAAAAAATGAACATTCTTATTTACAGTACATAAATGGGTTAGCTGTAATAAACAATAAAATTATTTACAAATAACTGTATTTAAAACTCTTTGATTCTTTACTTAGAGTATACCAATTCCTTGACCACAAAACAACAAGGAATACTGACAATCAAGTGACTATCTGACTGAACTCTCATTTGAAATGGGGAAAAAAAATCATCAAAACCCATGTCACTCATGTGGCAAAGTAATTACCCTCCTTAGCCACTCAATCAACAATAAACCAAATCTAAATGACAGTGGGTGAAATTAAACTAGACACACCCAAGGTTAAATGCTGCCAGCCCTGTTGAATCTACACTTCACTTAAATAGAACCATCCCAGCAATGTGAAACTGGGTAAGGAGTCTCAAGAAGCAGCACACCATGCCCGATCAAAAGAGTTTCTGAATTTCTTATTGAAAAATATGTAGCCATTGGGGCAGCGTGTGGCTCAGTGGGCTTAGCCTGTGTGCCTGTAATCAGAACATCACTGGTTCAAACCCAGTCTCAGCACATCTGTGGGTCCTAGAGCAAGGCCCTTAACTCCCAGCTCCCTGAGCGCCCCAAGAGGTGGCTGCCCTTTGTGGACAGCTTAATCTACAAAGAGCAAGTTGATGTACTCTCCATTATATAGCACATGCACAGTAATCACCAGGGCTTTAGATGATGTGTGAAACATTTCTCCAAATGCCAGCTTTTTGGTACTATATGGATACTTACCTACAGCCAGAATTTGGTAAGCAAATTGGTAGTAAGCCTAAAATATTAGTGAGATGCCCCCGTAAGTTATTAATCCATATAAATTCAGCATATCCTTATGTTTATAAAATTCAGTTAGCGGAGCACGCCACATTTCTGTTTTGGTATATCATGGAAGCGGTAAGCACTGAAGTGGCGGTGATGAGAGGGACAGCTCAGCAACCACAACATCTTTTGAAAGAAGAGATATTGTGGATAAAGAAGGTAAAAGAAATGGTGTCATGGCAGTACTTTTTGCAGTTTAAAGTTCCTCACATATATTAAACATAAGGTTATGCTATATTTATACAGATTACTAACATTTTAGATGCTCAGCTTATCTGTTTACTAAATTGTGGGCGTTAGTAAACGTTTGCATAGTACCAAAAAGCTGGCGTCCAGACAAATGTTTTACCCGTCATCTAAAGCCCTGATGATTACTGCACATGTGCCAAATTATTGCAAGTACATCATGATGCGATATGGTGCAGCCCTAACTCCAAGGACACATAGAAAACTCATCAGCGAAGTCACAGGAGACCCCAGATTAACATCTAGGGAACTACAGGCTTATCTCAGGTCAATTAATGTCTGCGTTCGTGATTCCACAATTAGAAAGACACTGGCCAAAAATGCGAGAGTTGCAAGGCAAAAACCACTGCTTAAGAAGAGGAACATAAAGGCTAGTCTAACATTTTCCAAAGAACACTGATTACCCCCAACACATTTGGGACTATGTTCTATGGGCTGATGAATCAAATGTGGAATTATCTGGAAGACATAAGTTGGCTACATCTGGTGTAAAGCTAAGACAGTTTTTCATAAAAACAGCATCATGCCTATAGTCAAACATGGTGGAGGTAGTGTGATGGTTTGGGGATGCTGTGATGCTTCAAGGCCTGCATGACTTGCCATAACTGAGGGACACATGAATTGCGTTATCTAGCACAACGTACTGAAGGAGAATGTCTGGTCATCAGTTCGTGATCTGAAGCTCAAAAGCTCAAGAGCAAGTCCACCTCTGAACCCCATTCAGATGTTGTAGTGCAGGGGTCTCAAACTCTAGTCTTGGAGGGCCAGAGCCCTGTGTAGCTTTAGTTCTTTCCCTTTTCCATCACAAATGATTCAGCTCAAGAGCTGTGTGGTAATTAGCACAAGCAGTTGAATCAGGTGTGTTAAATGACTCTCTTCATTTTTATGGGGAAAACTCTAATCCCAACATGAAGACCTTAACCCCTACCCAGCCCTAACCTTAACCATAAGCAACCAAAAGAAATACAAAACTTTAGGCATTTTAGTTTTTTGATTGCATTCACGGATCTTTGTGGGGACCTGAAAATGGTCCCTTTTATGTCAAAATAAGAGGTTTTTGTTACACTGTGGGGAACATTTGGTCCCCACAATATGTAATATAAGCATAATACACACACATACACAGACACAGTTGATAGTAAAGCTTGTGGTCCAGTAAAACCAATGAGCACATAGAATTTGAAAATGATCTGTACAATAGTTTTAGAGTTACTGTTTTCACAAGACCAAATGTCTACTACAGCTGCCGTTTTCTTACTTTGCTGCCACACAGTGCTGCAGTGCTTCAGTTTGGAGCAATTTGTCTGGAAATAAAAGCAAATGTTGATATTCCATCTATATGTTTTTGTGAAACAGTAATAAGATCTATCAAATACTTTTTGACATCACATTCACAGTCTGCTCTCACTCCTCCCTTTGCTTCCACTAAGCAATCTGTCTCAAATTTTAGTCAATTGCAGTTAGGCACCCATAAAATGCCTCTGCAGCATTTGAAAAGTATATGTCAAAATTGGTTGGAGTTATCCTCTTAATGGGATCAAGCGTCAAAACTACCCTTTTTTGTTATCACTATGTGCTGTGGTTTCAACTTGTGCGCTGCAGTGTTCTATCTCAAAATTTCACCAGTTCCAGATCACGCCAAGTTTGAAAAAGTTCCGTCGAATAGTTTGAGTTACTGAGTTATTAAACAAAGCATCTGCAGCAGCATAGGTCCCCAGACCAAAAATATTCCCCAAACAGGAAAATAATAAGTGTATAATCCACTAAACCGCTGGCATTAAAAGTTGCCTACTGGAGGGGTGCCAATTAGCTGTGCTGATCGTCGTTTTTTAGTCTCTGTGGAAAACAGCTGATTTGGCAGGCTGGGTTTGATTATGAATTAAATACATGTCGTGACCTGTCTAAAACGGGCTAAAGCAGTGGTATAAGTGATCAAGTTTTGAGATAGATCGTCCCAAAACTGAAGCAGCGCCAGACAGTAACAGCAAAAAAGGTCGTTTCATTCATTTGATAACATAAATTTACTTTTTTCACTTTTTTGGTGAGGCGGGGAGGGAATTCAAGGTAGGTTTGTAATATCGAATTCTGAAAAGACTAATTAATGTGATGTAATTCTTGGCTTGTCAAGAGCTGGCATTTAGACACGATTAGACTTAAAACTCTGACAGCAAAGGAAACTATGCATGCTTTCCTGTTATGACAATGTTTCTTTTGTTGTGTGTTTGTGTTTCAATGTAATGTACAGCAAAAAATAATGTAAATCTGTGTAATACACCCATTAAAATAATTATGCAATTACTGTATGCATTATGACCAAGATTGCAGCAAAGAAATTTACTATTGTAAAATTCATAGTATTTGCACACATCGCAGCTTCTGACCTTGCTGTCATGTTTTCTTTAGGCAAGAACACAAATAACGAAAATGTTACATTTACAATTAAACTGAAAATTACAACAAATTTAGAGCACATTTTCGGGGTTATGCTAGCTTTACAGTATTTTGTGCGAACAGATTCTGTACAGTGGAGAAGGGGATTACATAATTATCATTTATCCTCATATTCATTAATTAAAATATTGCATTTTCTTAGGCATCACCCAGCCCTAATTGATGTCAGCATCAGTATCAGCGAGAACCAGAGAGTAAGTATTGGTGCTCGGTCTGAAAAAAATGCTATTGAAAAATGGCTTCTCTAATATACCTTTATGAACACAAATACATAAGACATAAGGCTATATGTGATCAAGACTCCTTTCTGCAGATTGCTGTTACAGTGCATGTGTGACAGAGCTCTTGCAGCTTGCAGCCAATGGCACTGATAGCTATGAGCTTACCTACCGATGCACTGAAACCTGGAAACCCAGACACCACAAATTAGATCTGAGTACATTTACTCTGCTCTCACACATATTTCCCTAAATCCCACATATAACACATTTTCCATCAGGAAATGCTCAGCTTTCCTTGATTTCATGCAAAGCTGATTTAGGCCCAGGTATTACAAATGTTCTGCTTATGGCAGTCAATGTATAATTCATGACTTGCTATTATTACATCTACTCAATTACCTGTTGCCATACTTCAACTGCTTAAAGCTAAGAGGCTCATTTAAAATCTATTGACCCAGCAGTAATGGGACTAAACACGGTTCTCAAAAAGATCCAAGCCACAGACAGATTCATTGGCCACAGACTTGTTTCAAATTTAAATTGTAAGTAGAGGCAGGGAGTAATGGCCGAGGGCACATACTGACCCAAATCAAGCAGACTGACAGCAGAAGCACAATGGTTGCTTTGCATAATGTACCATAACGTAAAACATGTTGACAAGTCTAATTACCAGTGGCTATACTACATCTGTATCTAGATCACGAGAACATTTCATTGAAAATCTCACGTCTTTCATGTCCATTGCACATGTAATAGAAAAATTTGAGAATCTCTACACCACCACCACCATTCCTAACACAATCACAATTATTGTAGTCTATATATAAAAAGTCACTGGAAAACAAATAGCATAGTATATTTCCTCTGTTTTAGGTTTAACAATGAAACCATCTTGAGCACTGAAATAAGCATTCCAAACAAATCTGTTGATTAACCCAATTAACCCAAGATAAGTCACTCAGCCCGCAACACAAATCCTGCCATACAATAAAATAAACAAACAAACTAACAAACAAACAAACAAATAAATAAACAGGAACAGGTGGAAATAAATTCTATGGTGAGAAAAAGTGAGATGAATTACCTTGTTCCAAAGTTAGTTCTGGATCCTGTAGGAGAATCAAGGGCTTCCCCTGGCTTGGGTGTCCGTTCTCTGTTCATCTGCTGCAGAACTGAATTCAGTTCACTAATCACATTGGCCTTGGGATCTGGGGTAGGTGGACTCTTAAGTTCTGGAGGATCACCCCAGAGTTTTGATGTCCTTTGTGTTGGGGTTTTAGGAGGGTCAGACTGGGCACCCCCTGGTGGTGGTGGGGCAGGAGGCATCCCAAATGTTTCAAGGCTCTCTTCAATTAAAGCATCCTTGTAAAGTGCATTGCTTTTGTTGATGATAGGCTTCATTTTTGGCTTGGGTGGGACGGGGGGCCTGTCGACCAGAAATGCTTGCCCATCTGCATAGACCGTACAAGTGTCTAGGTTCTCTCCACCCTCTGAGGACAGGGTGGAAATGCTGGACACGGTTGAGATAGTGCTGGTTGTCTCCAGATGTGGGTCACCACTACTCCTGCTGTCTACTTCCTCAATTCCCGAGTCAGTAATGGGCTCAAAGTTCTCAGGTGGTGGTGGTGGGTAATTGGGAGGCATGCAGTTTGACAGCCCCATCGGTTTCTTGAGTTCTGCATTGGCCACCACTGAAGGTGCTATATGGGCATGATAAGGAGCAAGGGAAGACCCCCCTGTTCCATTTTTCCTTTGCTTCAGCAGCTCAGCAATGGCGCCTGCCTGGTCCTCTGGGATATCGAAACTGTTGGCAAACTCAAGTGGGGGTGGCAAGGGTTCTGAGAACACAAATTCTTCATCAATATCTACAGAGGCTAAGGGTGGAGGGGGGATGCGGAAGGGTAGCTTTACAGGCTCATCCACTGAGCTGATGGTGATGATAGTCTTGCCGTGGGGGCCAGCAGGCTTGGCATTGGGCGCTTGAGGACTGGTAAGAGTCGCCGCCTGATTGGGGGCTGGCTGGTTAGGGTCTCGCAGCTCAGTGGGGGCACTGTCAGGGACAGTAGGTTCCTCCCTTTCTCCACCTTTGACTATGCTGTTCTCTTCAGTCTTGGTCCCATCCACAGTGTGCACCATTAGGAGGCCAGCAGACTTCTGCTGAGAGGTGTCTACAATGTCTATTAGCATATTTTTCTTTTCCTCCTGTTTCTTCTCTTCTTTGGCTGAGTCAGACTCATACTTGGCTTCTGTCATCTGCCTTCTTAGGCCCCCACGCTGGCCTGGCCGCCCCATGGTGGCAGTCGTAGCAAAACTGGGTTCCATGTTGGAGCGCATTTTGGTGTCGATAAAAAGAGGCTTATTGAGGTCGGGTTTGGGGGACTCATTCTTCTGGGCTGGTGGCTGAACCTGTTCTTTCATGGCCCGGTCTCTGGCAGCTAATGCGAGAGCCAGGGGGGAGTTGGGGTCTAGTGCCTTGCCCGTAACAGGATGCACATAATTTCCACCATTAGTATTGTATGTTTTGCTTGTAGGCAAGCTGACAGGACTGTCAAGGTTGGGACTGTTTCCTGTCCGCGTGCTGAGAGGCTCCCTCACTAAGGTGGGCTCAGGAGTGTTGAAATCAGTCACGTTGCCACCTCCCTGAGGAATAACCAAGAGCGAGGATGGAGGTGCCATCAATTTACGCAGCCGCTCGTCGTTGCCGAACATGCCCTCGTCAATGGATTTTGACTGCCGGAGGCGGGGGGTAGGGGTGGGCGCCGGATCCTCATCACCCATGTCAGTGGAAAGGAAAGCCGGAGAGTTCCTGTGGGCTTCTAACCTCTTCTCCCGATCCCGTACTGCACCAGCAATGGCCGCTGCAAATGGGTTGCTGAGGTTTAGGCCATCCTCGGGCCGCAGCTGACCTGGGTGATCTGGTGTGGAGGTTTCTATCTCCATGCTGCTGCCTTGGCTGCTCTTGCCACTACTGCTGGTGGAGGGTTCCTTCACAATGATGGTGGGAATGGGGATGGAACAAGTCTTTTCGGGGCTGTCCTCCACATTGGGCTGTTTCACCAGCATACCCTTTCTCCTCGCTGGCTTGGCGGGCACGTACAGTGCCTTGTTGCTCAGCTTTCCCACTTCTGAGTATGGATTTTCAGGCACATGGGCCCTACGGTTACGAAAGTTCTGCTGAGATGAGGCATTCTGCTTGTAGTCCTCTGCCTCGTACTGCTCCGAATTCTGCCGATAGTACATTCCTTTGTCCCGGCGGATAGTGCCCACATTAGCATCCCCCCGATTAGAGGCAGGCCCTTTAGCTGCAGAGTTCTGGTTGAAACCTTGTCGGACAGTGCCATAGCTTCTTGCTGTGGGTGATTTGGGGGTGTTGTAAGGGGGAGAGGGAGGAGAGATCGCTGGTGGAGGGGGAATATCCTCTGATGTGTCAGGCATAGAAAGGCTCCTGGTAAATTTCAGCAAAGGAGGCGTAAGGAACTGCTTCTCCTCTTCAGTGATTCCTATGAAACAGACAAAATCGCTCATCTAATTAAACAAAATAAGTGGAATGCATGGGTAAATGGGAAGAACTTCGGAAGAATTTAACACAATTCAATACTTTAACAATTTCAGGAACTGCAAGAGTGGCTAAAAAAATATAAATGGACAGAGTCTAGATCCATGTACCTCATAAACCAAGAAGGTACAGGAGCACTACTGTAAAATTTAGAGGAAAAATACCATAATTCTTCCTTAATAAATGAGGAGGACCAGTCATCAAATCGACAGTGCAATTAATATTTTTCAGCTTCTGCATAATTAGTTCTTTGTGCTTAAGTATTTAAAGCAGTGAGTGGATTGCAGTTATTTAGCAAAACAAGGAACAATTTAAGGACATCTCTGAAAATATCATCAAACTAATCACATTTGTCTTGGATTTTACAATAACGATAGTGAATAAAGCCAAAATGAAGGCAAAGAGGAGCAGGATTTCAGAAGTGATTGGAATGTGCTCTCCTGTATTAAGCTAATGTGCGCTTCCGCACTTTCACCTCGTGATTTAGTGCACACATCCCAAGACATAAAGCCATTACACTTAGATCGTGCCGTTATCTACCAATCAATAGTTCAGCGGAGTGAAAACTCCCTGCCGATCAAAGTCTTCTGTTTCAGTCATAGCACATACGAAATGTCAAGGAAAATCTGACACACTGGAGAAGTGGGAATATAAGAGCACATGCTGCAGTCATCCAGCCACTGGTATTTTACACTTTACATTTCCTATTACAAAATCTTATACCTAATTGGAAAACTACTTCCCTAACAAGACTCTGTCTCATCAAAATCTAAACAGATTTTGCATTTCATTCAAAAAGGTTCAGGGAAAGGATGTGTGATCTGCTGTATCTCAGTACATCACGTCATCAAACTTTTTGTGAACCAAGAATAACCCTTTATAATCTTGAGATGTCAAGTGCTACTAAGCGTTTGAGGAGCTGTGGCTCAATGTAAGAATGAGATTGCGGTGGAGAGGAAGGAGCTGAACTGGTACAGCAGAGCAGGGACATCACCTATTGACTTTTGCCTTCTCATCGTACCCTTTGGCACACCCAGGTAGGAGCCTCTCGAGCTCCCTGGCACTGTTGGGGGTATGGCCGCCACACCCTGGCAATCGTACACAGACTAGAATAAGAGAAAATGTTAAGAGAAGAAGACATACTATGAGGTCGAACAGGCATACCTGCTTGCTAACAGGTCCCATTGCACAAAAAAATAAAATCTTGAAAAATAATTGTGGCTCATTAGTCTTTTAAAAAAATGAGATTGCTTCCTCTGGGACATTGAAGTCTAGGCATCTGATTAAGGTGAGCAAACTCACCACATTCAAAGGGGAAAACAATCTCTCTGATACAACAGATACAACAATTATTACGAAATGAAGCACAGCTCTCCTGTGAGGGAACAGGCAAATGATTCAACCATATTTTCAATCATTTTTTCTTAGCAGGAGACAGTCTGTATCTCCCCCATGTCTAAGGGTCTGACAAGTTTCATGTGCAGGACTGTAGGAAAGCACACCGCTTCTGCTCAAAGTGGAGCAGCACCCAAGAGAGATGAGACAGGCTCTACTTACATCCATGTCAGTGGTTGTAGCAAAACACCTGCTGGATGGTCGCGGCTTGATGGTGGCAACCCTCATGTCAACAGACACATTTTCCCGTGTGGGTTTCTGGGAAGGCATCTCATCCACTTTGTCTGGAAAACATAAGCCATGGCCCTTGACAACCTGCTAGTCATCCTCCAACAAGCTATCTCAATCAGCCATCAAGCCAGTGACTAAAGATCCTTTCCATAATGCAGATAAAAGAATATGAAAACCAAACAGAATCAGAATTTCAGACAGTGGTCAACGTCAAAGCCGTGCAAGCTTTATCTGTTTGATCAGACTGCTCTTAGGCCTAAGCTGCTGCGCAACATGCTAGCAGTTGTTTGTGAAGCCACCATGCATTGGATGATTACTTAGTGTGACTTGAAAAACAATCCTCTTCTTCAGACCCTCAATATTTGAAGGCTTAGCATCTATACAGAAATGGAAGAGAAGGAAGTTCAGTGCTGGACAGGGTGTGCCATGAGGCAGCAAGTTAAACCACATGCACTGTCATCTTGTAAGCCACACAAGGCTCATAGACTGAGGAGAAACCTGCACAGCTCAATGACTTTGCTCCAACGGCATTGGTATCTCTCTTAGGTATCTCTCTTAGGTATTCTATATTATATTCCGTAAGCAGAACAGAGCTTTAATGAGACAAGTGGAAGATAGAGTTTCACATTTATACATAACTGAATACCAACTTTAGTCCTACTTTTTGATCATCTACAAGCAGAATGCCAAATAGAAGGGGAGAATGCATATTATTCAGCCAGGTTAGTGAAATGAGCTGTGTTAGAAGGACATCTAATTTAAACCAATCTAGAACATCGAGAGCACTGCTATAAGATTTTGCTCCTGTCTGACAGACACAAACAGAGCCAGCTAAATCCACCCCTCTTCAGCATCATGGTTCTGGAGGACTGTAAATTCCAGACTTATAAAAAATACATATATGAAAAATTAGGCTTAAAATGCCCATTTCATATAATACACTCAGAAAACTGATTTCTGGATTCTATGTGCAAAGGCAAATAAATCTGAACCCACCCATTTGCAGCAGGACCTTATCCTCCCTTGAATCAAGCTTGTTTTTCTACTAACACTACCTACCACCACAATATCACCAGCAGCTTCCCTACCCAATGCAGCACCTCCTAACATACCAATGGATCACTGGTGGGGGGACCAGGTCAGGCCAGACTACTCCTCCTCTTGAAACCATCAGATTAATGTGGTAAGTTGCAACAGAAACACTTGAAATGTCTTTGACTCTGCTTTCCAGGTGGAATGTTTCTATATTAAACAAATGCAGCACTATTACCATGGCAACAGCTTGTGTCTCAGTGAGTCAAAGAAGCTGAAATATTATAATGGCTTTAAAGAAAATAGTCTCTGCTGTTGGGAGAAATAATTTGTGGAATCTCTTTCCTTACATAAAAAGCAATTCAAAAATTAGACACCAAAAGCCCTGTTACCTTTAATCTTGTGCTTTATTGTTTACATATCTTACGGAATCATATATTTTAAAGGGCAAAGGGGGCTTTCAAAAAAGAAAAGACACTTTATTTCTGGATCAAATTAACGTAAATTCAGATTTATGGTATTTAGACACTCAGACAGAGTGCCATAATAGGGACTGGAATAAACCTCAAATGATGGCGCAGAAGTGTATGTGATATTTAAAAATATATTTTATAAATAATGCAGAATTTGTTTTATAAATTAAGTATATTTTTATAAAAAAAATATGGTAATACAGAATATGTAAGGTTGCAGTTGGCCACTAAAATAACCATAAACTTCACAACTGATAAAATATGTTTTTGTTTAAATATAGCTTTGAAATTATTTCAGTGCAATTATGCCGCTTTTTATGGTGCTTTATAAATATACTATGAGAAAGAAAAAGGTTACCATGCAAACTTAATACACAAAGCTGACAGATCAATAAATCAACAAATTTTTAAAAATAATAAAACACGAAAAATGTGTGGTCAAATAATAAAGAAATTAGTAAAATAAAATTTATTGTATAAAACATGCCTGGATAAACTTACCACCCTTCTTTTTCCTCAAGGTGGCTTGAAAACAAAAAAATCAAACTTTAATACTTGAGTTACAACTTCACAGACAAAATATATGCTACTAATTGCAACTCCCTAAACAGTGAAGTGAATTCCCTTTTTAAAGCACTGCTATAACTATAAAAGGAGGTTCAGCTTATTTCCAAAAAATAAGCACAAGATATGGTGGAAGAACAGATTCTGCTAGTACTAATTATAATTGTAATTATATGTTTTTCTCCCCAGAACAGATACAAAATTACTACATTGCTAACTTATGACAATGTTTGTTTACCTGAATCCAGATTACAGATTCTTCAATGAGTTTCATGGCAGTTACAGTACAGTATGCATACACTGAATTGTATGAATTTGACACTGCTCCTATGGATTTAAGTAAAACTACACAGGAGCAGCAGGTTTTTAAACCAGTAATATACACACAATGTCTTTGAAATGGACTGTGGAATATTTGAACATTTTGACCTTATTGACACACCACTGAAAATCCTGTGTATACATGTAACGGCAGCAACAACAACAAAAAGCTGCAGAGAAACAGTGATCAACATAGACGGGAAAAAAAAATCATTTTGAAAAGACGGGCCAAGGTAAATCTGTGGCTGCTTTTGATGTGCTGATTGCCATTGACCACAATGACGTCAGTGAACATGGAAATGCCATGAAAAGCACAGGCAGAAAGCACAGAGAAAAGTGGGATAACCTAAGAAAGGCAGAATCTCACACGCTGCAGAAGGCAAAGTCACCAGAAAAGTGTAAGGAACCATTTTCATAAGGACTATCTAGACTTAATATCTCCCTAGAGTGCCTTTTATTTCTGCTGATATGGAGGTACTGTGCCAGTATCCTTCCCAAGCATAATGATACAGAAAGGGTCATTACAGACAAAATAAATAGATACAAAACATTAGAGGCATATTTCACATTATGTAGCTGAAAAAGGAGGTGGGGTAAATATTGTAATTCAGTTCAGAAAGAATAACGTCAATTTTAGCCTTGGCACAAGGTCAATGCATGGGAACAGATGGGGAAAGAGAGGAAAATCCTTTCTGATCTTGTCTATTCTACCTCAGCGGGATTAGTTTCATCTATTCATATACTACATAATTTAAAAATGCTTTATGAGAGAGGTGGAAGGCAACCTAGTGAAGTTATCAGATTTAACTAGCAATATTCTCTCAAACTATGTTCTATGCAGGTTTTAGGAATCATCGCGATTTCACGTGAAATTTTTTTGGATACAACCACATACAAAATTTTACAAAATTCTTCTGTGCCAAAAAAATGGATTAAGACAAATGTAACATGAATCTTTGTTCTAATGTACTTTGTCTAGGTCTTGTACTTCAGTATAGACCGTGATTAAAAAAAGTAATTAAAAACCCTCAATGAAAAAAAAGAATTCCCATGAGACTTCCACTACATCAAACGGTACACATTTTTGGGAGATTTTATACATGTGTACCACATAAATTCTTTACAAAGCAAAAAAAAAAAGTGTGTGTGTGTGTGTGTGTGTATACACACACAGACATATAAATATATATTCAACCAGTTATTTGGTAGATCCAATGTATATTGTATTTTTTGTGAAAAAAACTAAAAAGTCATGGCGTGGACAGAACTATTACTAGTATTTTTGTTTTGCTATTTCTTTTGCAACATTAAACTCCTTGAAAGTGCTTGATATTTTATTACAGAAAAAAGGCCAATATATTGCTGTTTTCAAAATAGTTATTATAATAAATGTGAATAAACATGCATTTATAGGCTTAATAGAAATGTATTAATAATTAAATTTCCCTGCATCACCCCTAGTCTTCTTAACAATTACTTTCGATTAATAAACAAATCAATATGCCTCAGTGGCTCTGGCCTGCAGTACATCTACAGCAGGTCTTAGTTGCCCACAATTCCTGTGCTATTCGCTAATGAGAGTATTTGGGACAAAAAAACATCTTATCTGTTTTTCAATTTATAATAATGGACACCAAGTGAAACAGGTGCAGTTTAGGAAGTTTGGATGTGTTTTTGTGGTCAGACAGACTTAGCACTAATTCTGTCTGTAGACATTGTGAAGGGGTCTGGGGCTGTGTGGTTTCAGAAACAGAAAAAAACACAGACAAATGCAGGTAGGTTCTTAATAGTAGTACTGCAAAATGGAAATGGAAGAAAAGAGACACGGAGGTACAGAAACAGAACAGGCCTGAAAGGGCAGCAGCCTTATTTCCTGACCGTGGAGCCCATTCTTAGTTTACAATTTTTCTCTTTTGTAATTCCCACTAATAATTCCCATCCAGTATTCTAGAAATGGTTGCTCTTTGTCACAGATACCATGCTAGCCATCTCAAATGGCGTCAAAACAACCTAATGATTCAAACATTAAGTTTTCCTTTTAAAAGTCACATGTTTGATTCTGCAATACACAGTCAGTGTTTCATGTCAAAGGACAGATGGACCATCGGAAGCAGTTAAAGTGAGAACTGTACTTGTGGTGAGAGAAGACAATTCATGAAATACAACAGACGTGGGAAAGCAAAGCTGCCACTTCCCGTTTTGGACAATTACGTGAGACGGGTACAAGAAGCACATGGAAATAACATCAAAATGAGAAAAAAACACCCACAAATAGAAACAAAACAAAAAATTACTTTTGACTGCTTACCTTTGTCCACTAATTGCATAGAAAAAAATTTAAATAATGATTAGAGAAATGTGTCACATGACTGAAATATCCACTGTGACTTTCAGTTTTGTGTAACAATATTAATAAAAATATATTGCCGGTTCCCAGCCATACTGTGTCTAAACCTTGACTTGTTCTTTCCCTTTACAAAAGCACATGAGCCAACATGCCGCATGTACAGTCTGCCTTTCATGCGTTTACCACTCAAATTGGCCATGCTTACCTAGCTCCTCGAGTTCAGAGGTCATTGACTTAGAGCGCATGGACAATGCAGTGGTCGGTGCCCTCTTTGGAGGTGGAGGTGCTTCAACAATAGATCAGAGACAAAGGAAAGGGTGGGAGATTTGGATTTAATAGACTGAGGTGTATCAATCAGCACAAAATCCAGAAGCAATGCAGCTCCTGGACTTTTCCATGTAACACCTCAGACCAGAGCTCCAAAACAGGACTGAACCAAGAAGGAGAAAAATCAATGAATCTGAACAAGAAATGCAGATGGTTTTGAGACTGATAGGTTAATACAGGGACCCACTGCTATTGAACCCACTGCTTGTGCAATTGATTTCTAGAGTCTTATGCCATGTTCAGGATAATGAGCTAAGCTCCACCCAGTCCCAGCGCCACTAGTGGCCTGTAGCAGCCCAGTGAAGGCACAAAAGTGTTCAAAATGCTGGGTCCTGTTTGCTTCCTGCTCAAGGAGGAGGGCCCAAGCTGGACGCCAGCAAGACAAGGGCCTGCTCCCAACAGGCTGTGCTGGCACAGGGAGCTGGCACAGGCTGGCATCAGGAGCTCTGGCAGTGGCTCCAGCAGATTTCCCCCCAGCAAGAGCCAGGCTTTGCCTCCAAAACCCCCCTGTTCCTTTACACTGGGATCTCATCCAAGGCACTCGGGGAAGACAGCAAGCCATGCACAGCTTTTATCACGCATCTGTGTCATTACCATGCCCATGAAATGAGCTAAATGACTAGCGTGGGGGCCTGGGACAGCCCCTGTGTCCCAGCTGATTAGGTGGTCATTCAGTCGCCCTCAATGTGCTGCAATGGACAAAAGGATAAACAAAGCGGGTGGATAGAGGAAGGCTGCAGTCCTCCTGCCCTTTCACTGCACAAGGGAAGGCATTAGGATGTGGGGAAAGCCAGCATGACTCCATGCCGCAGGTTTACCTTTTTTCCGAGCCGTGTCCTCTGGGTCCAGATTCCGGCTGACTGTTACCACTTTTATAACCAGGTGGTTGCCCCCCTGTCTGATCATGTTGACAACCTGCCTGTGGCCGACTTTCACCACATTGTCCTGGTTGACCTGAAACACCAAAGAGAGGGAGAGTTTTGTTACATCATCCTTAAACATACATTCAACATAATTTTAAGTGGACATATACAGCTCTAGAAAAAAAAACGAATGAGAGACGGCTCTATATTTTTTATAAAATGTGCATTTTTAAATCCTGGTTTAATCCTGGTTCTATTGGAAGAAGGTTACACTGCGAGGCAGGCTGTTTCAAGACTCAAAGACAGCAGTACACAAGAACAAGGCAAAGAAGGAGACACTGGCAATAACAAAAAACTAGCCAGGTAGATTGCAGAAGCAACTTTCTAATGTCAGAAATGACTGTCAACTTATCCAGCAGTGCCTCGGGAATCGGAAGATGACCTCAAGTGACCTTTAGAAACAATGGGACACATTAAGTGGTGAAGTGCACTGCTAGCACAACTCTTAACAGGCTCCTAGAAGCAGGACTGAAGTCTCATAAAACAAGGAAGAAGCCTTTCATCAATGAGAAGCAGAGAAGAGCCAGACTGGAGTTTGCAAAAAATGTATATTTTACACAGGTGTATACTCATAAATTTAGAAATGAGTGAAACTGAACATTTTTGTTGTGGTCTCTTAATTTTTTCCAGAGGTGTATGTTGTGTCAAAATCACGATTTGAAACAACGTGATTAGTAAATCATACAGGCTGCAATTTTGCAAATTCATTATATAGCACGTCTATACTGAGAAAAGTTTTACATTCTCCCTGTGTGACTCTCACCAATCAGAAATGCTGTGATCCTGGTATGGCAGTCATGCTCACGAAATAGAAGTGGCCCAAGGCAACTACGTATACGCCACCAAACAGCAAACACGTGAAACCCGAGGAAAACGTTACATTCGTGGCACGAAAAAAATGATTCCGCTGCTGAGCTATAATTGAATTACCGTTTACAGAAAAGTCGTAATATTTATGGAGTGATTATGATGACAGAATTCCGTGGTTGAGTACTTGTACACCAATACAGCAGAGTTAATGTTTACAAAAAAGTTTTGCATACTTGTGTTTTCAAAATTACAGATTTTCAACTTCACACTTGCACATATTTTAGAAGCTGCGTTACAACCACAAATATGAGCGCATAAACTGCAAATGAAAGCCTGTATTTTGATTTCTTCCCATCCCAATGGCATGGGAATAGAGCAGCAATTTGATTGTCGGGTGAATTCAGCCAATAATACCCCCGCAACAAAAGTCAAACGTTGTGGTCTGAGGCGCACAGATCCCACCCACTTGCCGCGCTGTGTCTTTGGGTGGATGGCAAAGCTGCCAGGAATGCCAGCATTCTCAGCGCATGTATATTGAGTTTGTTGACTTGTAATCCTGATTCGTCATTGTAAGCTGCAAATCTGAGTTTGAAAACACAACTGTACAAAACTTTTTTGTAAACAAACTTTGCTGCATTGGTGTACCAAAGTAAATTATAAGTACGGAAATCTGTTTAGATTTGCATTAGAATATAGACCATTTAATATTTTGATAGTATCTCATGTGATAATGCTGCATCACATATTTTAAATCTAGTACACACTGAATATTGAGCTGAAGCTTGACTTTTAAAAAATTATATCGCAATCACAATATCTGTAAGAAAAATCAAGATCAGATGCTTTCCCTAAATCGTTCAGACCTAGTAACTACAGTCACGTGTGCTGGTAAAGCCATTAAAGGATGCAGTATGCTTGATATATGCCATTGTTGTGGGGTTTCATGAGGGATACAGTTTGCCAAGTCAGTGCAGTCAGAGCACATTGAGTGCAAGTGACAGCTGACAGTTTAGTTACAGCGCTGAGCAACTGTTAATATGCTGGAGGTCATTTTTCTGTGCTCAAAAAGCAGGTCAGGCAATGTTTACAGATTGTAAAACCGTACATCTGTTATTTTCCCAATTTTCCCCTAAAATAACAGTGGTAGATTTCACCAAGAGAGGATGGATGATTTCGATGATTATTTTCCAATTTAATAACATAATCTGGAAATCATCTCATGAACCCCCGATGGTATTAAGATAATGATATAAACGAGTTGTTTTTTGTGACACTTATTACTGTAAACATAGTATTACACGTTAACACTCTTAGAACACGAATGCAATACTGCTTTTTATATTCTAACCATCCTGAAGCATCCTCACCCCAGCTTGCAAGCAGCAGATAAACAGTAAGAAATCATGCTATCAAACAAGAAAATTCCCAGTTATGTTACCATTTATATACTGATATTGATGAAGCTGGTGCTGAACATAACTGCAAAAATTCAAACCCCCAAACCAACCAATTCCATCAAAACATAGTCAACATCTTACAACTTAAACAATGATATTTAAAATCAAATGCAGAAAGTTAGGGTGCTTGTGGAAAATAATGGCATACCCTGCATGCATTACAGCATGATCCACTGAGCTGATGTGTGTCTGGACATGCATGTGAGGGCCCCTTATCTGTATCTGGCAGCACACTGAGCTGAGTGACCCCATTCGCGTGATACAGGGGACCTCCGAGGCCCAACGCTCAGTCAGAGGTCTGCTACATTAGTTAGGCCCACTTCAGTGTAACCATAACAGGGTGCATCACATCAATGGTGGTCACTGCAAAAGCTGCAGCTAAAGTCTGTGCTGGCGCAGTGAAGAGAGAGAGTGGCCTTTTCCAGCAGTGTGTGGGCTCATGTCCTACTGGCGGAGGGGACCGCCTCCGGTGGAAAATGACTACTGACCTGCTCTTTATCAGCTGTGTGAGAACTGGATTTCCAATTCATCACTATACCTCTTGGACTGCTGATTCTACACTAGCATAATCAGCTGTACGTTACAGACTGAAGCACATTAACTTGAGGCATTAAATTTTCCAAACAGTTTCTTTTTTACCTGGTTCATTAATCTACAGTTACTGTGCATTCAATGTTAGCTGTACCTATCTCACCAAGTTATCCCTTTGTCTAATGTGCTTTTGTGCGGCTGTAGCAGTTATACTAAAGGTCTGGTGATGGAGCAGAACATGCAAAGGACATATATTCCATGATATCATCCCTGTTTGGACAGGTGATTTCATAATTGTACCCTCCTCAATATCCTGTAGCCACAGCTGCAAAGCAGCATATTGATAAAAAAGAAAAACAATTTTGGTAGTTATAGAGAGGTCTCCAGAACACCTCAGCACTCAGCAATAATGGGCCTGCAATGTTTACGAGATAGAGGGTAGATAAAGGTAACCGTGCAAAAAGAGCCATGTCTATTTCAAACACTGTCAATAATCCCATTTTAAAAAAGAACAAAACACCATAGAACTATTTCAAATCAAGAGGTCATCAAAGGGAATTTTATAAATATACCTAGTATTTGAGATGCTGTACTCTAAAAAAAGACTTGTAACTAACCATAAAGCAGAACTTCTAGTACAGGAAGACACACACACACACACACACACACATGTGCTATATCTCTATATCTCTCTATATCTCTGTGGGGACTATCCTCTCATTTCTTTGGGCATTTCCCTAATCCCAGCTCTAACAACCTTAACTCCTACCCAGCCCTAACCTTGACCATAAGGAGCCAAACTAAATACAAGACTTTTGACCTTTTGAGTTTTGAGTTTTTTGATTGCAGTCACAGATGCTTATAAAATTGAGCTTCCCCTTGTGGGTACCAAAAAATGACCCTACCAACATCAAAATAACATGTTTTTATCACATTGTGCGATCACTTGTTTGCCACAACATAATATATACATAACACACATACAAAAAACACACACACACACACACACAGTTATGAAACAATCTAAAAGGATAAAAGGACAAGGTCTAAGATACCAGTGAGGGCGTAACATGTCAGACGGACAAAAGGCTTGTGTAGGCCTGTCATTAAGAGTAAGCTTATGTGAATAAGGCCAGAACTCAGATGTCATCAGCCGCACGACAATGTAGGAAAGGGAAAAATGTTGGTTAGTGCAGCACTTCGGCTGTGTATGTGCATGCTCAGGCATTGTTTAACATAATTCTTGGTTATTAGACATGAATCAAATTCATAGAGCATAACAGGGCTGAGGCTCATCTCCAGTACATATAGGTCTAAGACCTACTTCTTCAATGGGCACCTTGTGGGACCCCTGCATGCTACTGCAATTTGCCTTCATTAATACATTTCCCTGCACCATAATGCCATGCGAGCAGGTGGGCTGTCATGGACAGCCTGGGGCTCACATTCATGTGAGGGAGAGACTTTCAGATGGCAAACTCCCATGTTTAGAAGCCTTGCAAACTGTGACACCGGCTGCTTGAGTCACTTGCTGGGCTAAACGTCAGGCATATAAATATACATTTTGGCAACACAACATCATATAAACAGGACTTAGTCTTGGATAAACTGTTTTATTTTATTCACAGGGCATTTCTGCATCACTCTCGTGTTTATCCAGAAGGCTCAAGATGATAGGAACTTTCTTGCTGCTTTGTGCAAGGCCTGTTCCATCAGGGAGCTGCACTGTACAGTTTATCACTTCAGACTGTGGCCATCCAGACACGGCACCCCAAGCATACTGTGTGCTCTTGTCAAATTGGGCAAGTGGGGCCCGAAAAACAATAAAACCTTATTAAAACTCAAAAGTTAACAAGTCACATCAGACTGACAAAAAAACTTACAGTAAGTGGCCAAATAAAGTGTTTAAATATAACTGCACAGCTCATGACTCATTTTCTTGCCATTTGATAGCACCAATCTGCTTTGAAACAACTGCTAAGACAAAATTTAGATGAAAAACCACAGCATAGGGGACGATGCATCATCTTAGGCAGTGCTGTCAGCCACACAAGGAGGATGCCATGAAGAATGGATCAGCAGATCAAACGGTGCAGCAGGGCACAAGAAACAAAATCTGAAAACACATACCTTTCAGAGGTATAAATGCTTTAAATACATCACATTTTTAAGGTTTCCTTAACCTCCTGAAGTACAGCGGCCCCCAAAAATATCTGGACACTTAAGCCATACTTAAAAATGTTAGAGTTTTATTTAGTTGCATAACCAAAGGTAAAAACAAAATAGCATTCATGCTGAAGATAAATACCTTAAGCGTACTTTAAGCAAAAGATTTAACAAAAAGATATTGGGTAGATTGTAAATTCTGAAACAACAGACATACTATCCAAAACTGAGTGCCCAAATGCATTTTGGGATCACTGTAGATTTTATCTATGGAAAAATAACAGAAATATTAACGTTTTTTTGTTTGCACAACAATAAAATAAAATGTAAGTGCTCCACAAAGATTACCCTGTTGCTCATCCCCTGACATAAATGCCAAATTTGAAAACCCATTTCTAATCTAATTATGTCCAAAATGGCTATTTCTGTCTGATCACTTCATAATGGCACACCTCAGGGTGCTTCATTGTGATTGGTCTAACTGACATATCAGCACCTTCCAAAAGTGCCAAGGGAAATTAGATGATGTCGCAATCACATTTCATGGTTCCGGTTGCTGTGTGGCTGACACATGGTGCTCCCATCAGAAATAAAACCTTTCTGATGACCTGTGATGTTCATAACTAAGCTAACTATACACTGCATTCTCTTGAAATAGCAACTCAGGGAAAAGTCTGCTGGTTGTAGGATATGTTGGTAATATCAATCTGAAATATTTTTAAGACCCAGCAATGACATTGCTCTCTTCAACAGGGCTGGCAGAGTCGGCCCAGCAAAATCAGACAAGGTTCATTATGATGCATTTGTACTAACAGCTGTACAAACTGTCACACATATGTACTGTCCATATATAAACACATGCACAAACACATAGGTTCTCGCTATAAATAAACAGAAACATGCAAAACTCAACCACACACACACACACACTGTCTCTCTCTCTCTGTCTCTCTCTCTCACGCACACACACACAGACACACACACGCACAGAAACTGTCATTCACACATGCACACATACAGTATAATGCATGAAATATGGGGTGATTCACAGTATGAATCATTTTAGAAGGATGAGATTTGGTCTCTCCCTTGTTTTTGCCCTTCTCAGGTGCATGGTGCAGTAATTCACCTGTGCCAGCTATTGGTGGCCCTGCAGCAGGGATCGAAGTCTGCAATGGTGTTACCAGACTGGCCTACTAGTGACTCTTGCAGAGTATGTTGTGCGAAGCCTGCCTGGGTTGGATTATGCCAGGGCTATTCAAATCACGGTCCTCAAGGGCCAAGAACTGCTGTTTTTCCAACTTTCCTTTACCTGAGTGCCAGTTGTGAAGCCAATTAGTCTGGCCAATTACAGACAGAAATTATTAAGGTAACTACCTGGGAGACTTGAAAACAAGGCCTGGATTTGGAATCGAGGGCCAGATTTGAATAGGGGGGATTAGGCCATACCACTACACTGCCCAAGACTAGGAAGGCAACAGAAGCATGCACAGATTCACAAGGATCAGGGGTTATGTGCCCCAGATTGATTTGCTGCTCGTCACTGTTCCATATTCCGATATTCTTTGTGTCTAAATAGTGTTGCTGCATACCAAATAACCAAATAATGTTCACTATCTAGTTGAGATGGACCGACTGCAATTTTCTTGGCCGAATCAGATTTTTTTTCCAAGTTTAACTTGCCGATATGAATTTTTGCCAATTCTGATTTTCTTTCTAAGAACGATAATTGACAACATATACAAATGAAAATCAGCTTATCTTCAACGCAAAATTTTATTTACATATTAAAAGAAAATTAAAAGAAATTTCCCCCAAATTGCACTAAGTTACAGGATCATCTCTCACTTACAGTGGTGTGAAAAATGTAAATAAAATTAAAAAAATTTTATTTACATATTAAAAGAAATAGCTAAATTTTACAATTTCCCCCTAATTGCACTAAGTTACTGGATCTTCTCTCACTTACAGCGGTGTGAAAAAGTGTTTGTCCCCTTCCTGATTTCTTATTCTTTTTTTATGTTTGTCACATAAATGTTTCAGATCATCAAACATGACCCTGTGTGAAAAAGTGATTGCCCCCCCGTTAAAACATAAATGAACTGTGGTGCATCACATCTTTGGAAAGCTGAGTCCAATTTCTCTAGCCACACCCAGGCCTGATTACTGCCACGCTTGTTCTCAATGAAGAAATCACTTAAATAGGACCTGCCTGACAAAGTGGAGTAGACCAAGATCCTCAAAAGCCAGACATCGTGCCACAATCTAAGGAAATTCAGGAACAAATGAGAAACAAAGTAATTGACATTTATCAGTCTGGAAAAGGGTATAAAGTCGTTTCTAAAGCTTTGGGACTCGAACCACAGTGAGAGCCATTATCCACAAATGGCAAGAACACGGAACAGTGGTGAACCTTCCCAGGAATGGCCGGGAATGGTTCATGACTTCACCATAAGAAAGAGACTGTGCAAAAATGGCCAAGAATGTTCCAAGACAAAAACCACTGTTTTTCCAGAAAACATCTTAATGATCCCCAAGACTTTTGGGAAAATGCTCTGTGGGCTGACGAGACAAAAGATAAACTTTTTGGAAGGTGTGTGTCCCATTACATCTGGCGTAAAAGTAACACAGCATTTCAGAAACGAAACATCATACCAACCATAAAGTATGGTGGTGGTAGTGTGATGGTCTGGGGCTGTTTTACTGCTTCACGACCTGGAAGATTTGCTGTGGTAAATGGAACCATGAATTCTGCTGTCTACCAAAACATCCAGAGGAGAATGTCCGGCCATCTGTTCGTGCCCTCAAGCTGAAGCACACTTGGGTTCTGTAGCAGGACAATGATCCAAAACACACCAGCAAGCCCACCTCTGAATGTCTTAAGAAAAACAAAACGAAGACTTTGGAGTGGCCTAGTCAAAGTCCTGACCTGAATCCGATTGAGATGCTGTGGCATGACATTAAAAAGCTGGTTCATGCTTGCAAACCCTCCAATGTTGCTGAATTACAACAATTCTGCAAAGATGAGTGGGCCAAAATTCCTCCACAGCGCTGTAAAGAACTCATTGCCAGTTATCGTAAACGCTTGATGTTGCTGCTAAGGGTGGCCCAACCAGTTATTAGGTTTAGGGGGCAATCACTTTTTCACACAGGGCCATGTGGGTTTGGATTTTATTCCCCTTAATAATGGACACCTTCATTTTAAAACTGCATTTTGTGTTTACTCGTGTCATATTGTCTAATATTTAAATTTGTTTGATGATCTGAAACATTTACGTGTGACAAACATACAAAAAAATAAGAAACACTTTTTTACACCACTGTAAATGTCTCAAAAGAAAGTGCTCTATTACTGGAAAAAGGTACAAGTAAGTTGCTTTACACCCAACTTTATCTGACATATTTTACTTTACCAAACAAGAGCAAGTGCAACAAGATTTAAAAACAAATGTCAGTTACTTATACCATTATGCAGTCTGTTTAAATTCACCAGATGATACATACCATACAATCCCATTCATATATATATATATTTTTTTTTTTTTTTTTACTTGCCACATTAACACATTACTCCTGTCATAAAATACATAAAACTCCATAGGTTACAAACCTCCAGATAAAACTTAAGTGTACTACATTCTTCCAAATAATAATTGGTGCAGGGTAATAATATTAATAAGAACATTGCATGTTATGCACATACAAATTTTACATCGTTAGTAAGATAGATTAAGATAAGCTTTTTTCATTCCCTCATACTCTACGGACATTATAAAGCAGGGGCTTAAAGTGCCACTAAAACTTTTTTACTCTGTCATAGGAAAAAAAACCTTAGCCAGCTTTGCAATTTTAATGATTACTCTTTTTCAAGATTATCTAGTAAATGTTTAATAATCAGTTTAAAGTTTACCTCTGACGTTTCACCACATTTTCATGGTGAATCCCCCACATTTTATTTTGGCTCTACATGTATTACAAATTGCAAGCTTTGTGTCGTCTTCACTCACAGAGGAGAACTTCCATACTAACGATTTGTCAGTGTAAGGCTGTGAGTGTGCATGCAGCTGTGAGACTATTGCCTGTGCCGCTATACGTATGCGTAAAATGGATATATGAGACTGATCGGCTGGTCTCTGGTTCAGGCTGGGCATGCTGAAAAACAGCCGATTCCAGTCCTTGGCCGATTGATTGGTGCATCTCTACTATCTACTAAAAATGGTGCGTATGAAGGTCTGGGATATATTAGATGGTAGACTTAACATCTGGTACTTGTAGACGACACATTGAATGCAGAAGAATTGGGCAGAGATAAAGATCTAAGTGACTGTGTCAAGGACCAAATCATTATGGCCAGATGAATGGGTTAGATCATCTCTGAAATGGTAAGGCCAGTCAAAGTGCCCATGCTGACCCCTGTCCACCATCGAAAGTGCCAAGAATGGGCACAAAAGGGTCGGTACTAAGCCTGAGAGCAAGGAAAGAAGGTTGCCTGGTCTGATGAATACCATTTTCTGTTGCATCACTAAGACAACCGGGTAAGTGTTGAGCATCTGTAGGACACATCCAATCCACAGCTACGTAGCCCCATAGTAACAAGGCTCATGTAGCAAGGCTCAGTGCTCTGTGTATTGTAACACATTACTCCTGTCATCTTCATCAACATTATGTACCATTTATGCCACAGTAGCCCGTCTGTCGGTTTGTACCACATGGGATAGCCTTCGTCCACATCTCTCATCAATGAGTCTTGGATGCCCAACACCCTGTCAAAGGTTTGTCATTTTTCCCTCTTCAGATCATTCTTATTGGATACTCACCATGGCTGACTACGTGCATCACACACGCCTTGCAATTTCGGAGATGTTCTGATGCAATCCTTGCCAGAATCACTCAGATCTTTATCTCTGCTCATTTCGTCTGCATTCAGCATATCAACTATTAGAACTGATTGGTAACTTACCATCTAATATATCCCAGACCTTAACAGATGTTATTCTCTTCAAATGGGGACTGTTATAATGTTTTGGCTCATGGCTGTATACTGACATGATCCCTAAGTACATGTAATGACCTGATCCATCTTTGTGGATGCTGTTCCCTTTCATAAACCTTCCATTTTGTAAATCATACCAATACTGCTCATTCTGGTCTAAACTTGTCATAAAATTTAATCATTCTTGAAAGATCACTCAAGGTTGAAGTTAACAGCAAGGGGTTTTACAGTAACAATAAATGACTTCCTGTGCCACTCAAAAGCAGGCCTGCAGCAGTAAATGGAACCATGCAGTTACTGCATACTGCAGCTACACCTAGAGTTTTTTATAGACAAAAGTACAAGCAGTGTGGTGACTCAAATGATTCTTTTGATATCGATATATGGATGCTTGAAGTATGGATGTAAAGAAAAAGTAGGCGAGGCCGAAAGCTCCGACTTCTCTAGATTTAAGCAGATCAAAACTACAATGTTCATACCCACAAGAACTTGTGAGTATACAGGTATATGATTCGGTGAGTCATACATTCATACTCAACAAAGATAATCAACGAATGAATTGAATTTGAAATATCTAACAAACTTGCTAATTGGGGAGTGGAGTAAATGTATTTCTAGTTTTGGATATTTTAACAAACCTCTACATATGGGTTGAAATATTCCTAGCATCCAAAATTTACAGTTGCAGGTATACAGTTTACAGGTTTTCCACAAAGAAACTTTATATAGCTCCTGTAGTCCCAAAATAAAGCATCGTGTTAACAGTGCAGAGGTTGTGGGTTTAGATCTCTCAAATTTTGACCCTTCTTCTCTACTGTCACTTTGGATAGAAATGGGCCAATTTAAAATTACATACCATACATTCTCAGATTTTCATCCACTTGTAACAGCTGGGCTTCAGCAACCAAACATGAATGTGTGGTGGCTGGATCCACTGGATCCACTGGCTCCTTCAGCAGGCCTAATCCTACTCATGCAGCTGCTATGTATTCAAATCAATGACTCCAGAATGTTCAATACAATCATGGAGAGAAAAAAAACTGCTGAAGAACTGTTCCAAGTGATACACACACGTTATTTTTCCCATTTCAACGCAGCATTTGCCAAACATTGAGTCTGTGCCTGTCTGTTTCTGTGTATACCCTAATGGAGGCCCCAGGAAGGAATAGTGCAAGATAAATTCACGCCCTAAAGCAGAATGGGTCAGAACACTCATGAACACCTCACACGGATCTAAATCACTGCTCCCTAACACAAAAGACACAATGCTGTTCCAACGATGGCATTGCATTGTCGTTACGTGCTTTCTCTCTGTCCTGTCAGGCTCGTCTGTGTACTCTGGGTTCCTCATGTCATCCCAAGACATGCTGCTGAGTGACCTGAGTTTTCTAAACTGCTCAAAGTGTGTAATTGCACATGTGTATGTGGCCAGTGATAGGCTGGAATGCCACTGAGGGTGTTCTGCTTCCAGGAATAGTGCTGGATAAGTAGTTGTAGATAGATGGATGCAGTTGTGAGTGAAGTCCACCCTGAGCAGATCAGCAAACACACAGCAGAACTGGGATTACCTCTCTATCTGGTAGCAGACAAGACCCGGCAAGTCCCGACCCACTGCAGCACTGGCTTTAAAAGCGAATCCTCAGGATTAAGCTTCTCTGCTAGCACCAGCTGAAAGATTAGTACATATACATATAATACATATGGGACACAGCTCTTAATCAGTGAAGTCAGGTGTTTCATTCATACCCATTGCCACAGGTGTATAAAATCAAGCACCTAGCCATACAGTCAGGTTTACAGATATTTCTGAAAGAATAGGTTACTCTGAAGAGCTCAATGAATTCAAGCATGGTACTGTGATAGGATGCCATCTTCGCAATAAGTCAATTCATGAAATTTCTTCCCCGCTAGATATTCCAAGATAAGCTGTAAGTGGTATTATTGCCAAGTGGAAGCTGTTAGGAACAACAGGAACTTGGTCACAAAGTGGCAGACCATGTAAAATAATACAGAGAGGTCAAAGACTGCTGAGGTACATAGTGCGTGAAAGTCGCCAATGGTCTGTTAAGTCAATAACTGCAGAGTTCCAAACTCCCTCTGGCATTAACCCCAACACAAAAAATATGTGCCAGGAGCTTCATAGAATGGCCTTCCGTGGCCTAGCAGCTGCATATAAGCCCCACATCTCCAAATGCAATGCCACGCATCATATGGAACGGCGTAAAGCACAGCGTCACCTGACTTTTGAGCAGTGGAAACATGTTCTGTGGAGTGCTGAATCACGCTTCTCTATCTGGCAGTCTGATGGATGAGTCTGGTTTTGGAAGATGCCAGAAGAATGGTACCTGCCTGACTGCATTATGCCAACTGTAAAGTTTGATGGAAGAGGGATAATGGTATGGGGTTGTTTTTCAGGAGATGCACTAGTGAAGGGAACTCTTAATGCTTCAGCATACCAAGAGATTTTGGACAATTCTATAATTCCAACTTCATGGGAACAGTTTGAGGAAGGCCCCTTTCTGTTCCAGCAAGACTATGCTCCAGTACACAAAGAAAGGTTCATAAAGACATGGTTTGGTGAGTTTAGTGGAGTAGAACTTGACTTGCCCTGCAAAAAGCCCGGATCTCAACCCCATCAAACACTGCTGGGATGAACTAGAATTGAGACTGATAGCCAAGGCCTCACTTATCATTAGTGCCTGACCTCACAAATGCCTTTCTGGAAGAATGGGTGAAAATTCCAAAAGATAAACTCCAAAATCTTGTGGAAAGTCTTCCCAGAAGATTGGCAGCTGTTATAACTGCAAAGGGGATACCAACTCCATATTGATACCTATGGATTAAGAATGGGTCATGAAAGGTTCAACGGCTAGGTGTCCCAATACTTTTGTCCGTATGGTGTCAAGTTTATACTGCCGGGGACCACGCAGATCATATGTGTGATGCCTGTGTATGCATGGTTGTCCAATTTTTCAAACGAAACAGAAAAAAAACAACAACATGGATTTATCTACAGTATGAGTGCCTTGTCCTTTGAGAATGATCTCAGCACAATTCCCCACTGCTTAAAAGAAATCTGATGTGGATTCAATGCAGATCTGACATAGAAGGCCAGGGCCTGGAATCAGTAGGTTGAAGGCTGACTCGAGATGGTGTTTTCTTCACACTCAGTGTGTATGCACATGAGCAGTGAAAAGTGAAATCCCATTTGCAAACAATGGGCAGCATCTGACTACCAGTCCTAGAGCTGCACAAGTGCACGTACCGAGGCGTGGGGACTTGAATTCCCAAAATACACATGATAGTGTACTGTGTGCCTTTGAACCAGCTACAAAATGTTTAGCTAGAGTTAATTTTCAGAACGCGTGTCTGAAATGGCCAGTCTCCTGTGACCTTTAACCCCTGCTCCTTAGGGGCCTCAGGGCTGAAAATGTGATGCACATTGCTGGTACAGCTAAGTTATGATGGCTGCCGTCATGTGCATCACACACAATTCTCTATCAGAGCGAGGCTGCAGGGTTTTGTTCAGTTGCCAATCACCTGTGGGGGCACACTCAAAAAGGCATGTAGGACAGCGTTACTTGACTTGGCTGGTGGGCACTGAAGGTGTCAGAAAGAATCCTGCAGAAAGAGGGCACCTCCTGTTATAAACGAAAGCCGGATGCTGCAGTCACTCTCAGAGCAGGGCCTAACAGGAGCATGTTATACTGTAGATAAGGAGGCAAGGGATCCACACTGCTTAAGCTATCCCAAGGCTTTTGGGTGCTGGGGTGGGTGGGGGGGCTTGCACTAACACAGGGCCATTATGTAATCCACTCCTCACATGAAAGTGTATCACCAGCCAGATTACACAACAACACTTACTGGGCAGTGAGAATGCCTGCAGGTGCCCAGGACCCACATGACAGTGTTTCTCTTTGTTCAGTTACTATGTTACTGAAGATGGGCATAATCTCACATAATTATATATTCATTACTTAAAAATAGTGCATGACAACAAAGGTGGTGTTTTAAAAAGTATGCATTTCTGTTGGCAGGCAGATTTCACTGTCAAAGTTAATTAAAACGGGTACAAACTAACCAGGACAATTCAAGTGTCAGTAGCTAATTAAAACAGGTACGAACTAACTAGGACAATTCAAGTGTCAGTAGCCAATTAAAACAGGTACAAACTAACCAGGACAATTCAAGTGTCAGTAGCTAATTAAACAGGTACGAACTAACCAGGACAATTCAAGTGTCAGTAGCCAATTAAAACAGGTACAAACTAACCAGGGCAATTCAAGTGTCAGTAGCCCTCAAGTGTGTATCCTTGAAGACCAAATCATTTGCTGTTGATTAAGATCAAAAAGGCCTATGGTTAATTAATAATGAAAATAAGAAAAAAATCAAATACATGAGCTCAACAATAAACACACACTGAAACCAAACAGACCTGTACACTATGGTACCACAAGCAGTAGCAGCAGTCAGTCAAAAATATAATCACAAAAAAACAAAATTTGACAGAAGAAAAACATTTAGTTCACCCTTAACATGCAAATGCGTTCCAGTCTGAGACACCATGGAGATGAGGCCGTCATGGTGACAAAGTCCGGCTATGTGAGAATGGCAGCCTACACACGTGGAGGAGGTGGGGGAGCTTCCAGCGAGTATCCATCAGACAGTGCGACACAGGAGCAGCGCAGTGCTACGGGAGCAGAGCAGTACCACAGGAGCAGTGCAGTGTCATAGAAACAGTGCAGTGCTACACGAGCAGCGCAGTGTCAGAGGAGCAGTGCACACCACACAGTGGCCACCATGAAACAGATGAGTCCACAGTGGCTTAAGCACTATTCCATCTGACATATACACTTTCAGGTCATGTATAGCTTAAACAAAAACTGTTTAGGGTTATAAAATGATACCACACAGCATGCTTACTACAATACCTATGCACAGCATGCTTACTAGGCATTCTAGTAAAAAAAATATATATTTTAAAAATGCTACTAGGTCAAAACCTAGATATTGAGTTTTAGAAAGACTTTTTTCTCTCTTTCTGTATACACTACACAAATGTACAAATGATTAAAGCTGTTCTAATTACTGAATAAAATGATAAAAATGGTAAAATAATAGATGTTTTTCAAGCAGAGCTGGTAGATATGTTGAAGTGATCATATAGCAGAGTCATCAAGTAACACTTCCCTTCATGTGTCAGACAGAACAATAAGCCATCCATTCATATTGACTGTATCAGAGCAAGAATAAAAAGCTGACAAAATCTATTGATTAAAGCTGACCCGCTGAATGTGGATCCTTCACTGCAGAATTACAGACATGGCAACTATAAGCCCTTTTAAAGTTTCATATTCCCCTTGGTGCTTTGGTGTTTCCTGGATGGTTTTAAAGGGTTTTCAATGGTTATGAACACCAGATGGTGTTGGGAACGGTCTGGACCATTTCTTCAGCATCCCAGCTCAGCTGAGTTAATGGCTCTTTTATGGTAATCAAAACTAATTAAAAAAGAGAGTAGAGTATGGGGGGGGGTTCTTAAATATAATGTGTTTAGATTTGGGCAATGATGGTCACTGCTGTGCATGGATGGAACTTGTCGCAATTGTAAAACTATGTCCAAACTAAATTGTCACTACCTTAGAAGTCCTACATGAAAAAATGTAACTGTTTGGGTTTGACATAGCATAAACAAATTAATTCATAAACAGTGACTTAAGTGACGTAAACAGTCCACTTAATTGCATCAATAGAGTGCATGGCTCACTTTAGAAATCAACCTGAATAACCTAGTAATTCAGTTAGGATTAAACTAGACCTCTGACTCACCTGCTCATCATCTGACAGGGACAGAATATTCCTTACAGAGCTGAAATCATTGTGACATTAAGCCCAGAAATGTGCACATAACCCACACCCATTTCCTATTATGGGTTTTGATACAGAAGGATGGTTTTATAGTTTGCAATGCCAAGGACACCATTTTAATCCATTTTTGCTGATAGCAGATACCATCCTGCAACATGTCTTTATCTAAATAGAAGTTACACAATCTATTATCTTTCATTCGGCTAAAGTTTCTGTGAAATGGGGTTTACTTCTATTTAAGGGGAAGTGTGTATTATGCAGACAAGGGGGAAAGCTACAGAAAATAGCCTCCCATATCTCAAAAGCTAAGGCGGGATGCAGGGAATCTCAGCACACATATGAAAACAAGGAAGGAGCTCATTAAGACTTTGCCAAAGGTACTGCAGTGGACAGATGTTGGTAAATAACATGCTGTGCTACAATCGAGTGCGTTACTTTAATGCCACAATGATTATTATTATCTATTATTGTAGATAAGATGGCCATTTAATAAATCTGAAAGATTTCTGCAGAGAAATTACCAGCTTGCAATAAATATTTGACACATCACTGTACATGCAGTCCCCCGATTACACATGAGATTTGTTCCATAATTCTTTCTTTTAGTCAAATGTGTAGGTAAGTCAGAAGAGGTACATATGGTTCTTATTTAGTTTCAGTTAATCAAATGTTTGTCTTAGTATGTGCTATATATTTTCTGCACTGCACCTCGAGCAGACAGACCACACAAGCCGTGCAATGTTTTCATAAGGGTCACAAAGTAGTGCATGCATTCATTAAATACCATTGTATTTAACTCAAATTTTCCATACAACAGGTTTTATAGCAGTCCATTTGTAAGTATGGGATGTCCAGAAATTGGATGTTCTTAACCTGGGGACTGCCTGTATATACAGTATACATAAAACCACAAGACAATATGACAGCTTATACACACACTGGCACAAAGTAAACAGACAGCTATACCAGTGGAAGTTTACTTTACTGGCCTTGTGACAAATCAAAGAACCTCAACAGAGTCAAACCATTTGCCAGAACTTCTGCAGTAGAGTGGGAGCCCCATATCTGCGAATTCAATAACTTCGGTTTCTTAGAAAAAAAGTTTCAAAATTGCACAAATGGTTCATTAAGTTTCAGACCTCACACCAAGTGAGTACAGACTAAAGCTAAGAGGGGCAAGCTAAGCTATTTTAAAGCAAATTTTACAGGTTATTTACAGGTATATGATACACTATTTTTCATAGTAAAATGTAGAACAGCAGCCTATGTTTTTTCATAGTTCATTTGTTCTTTGAGGGGTATAAAAGCACAATTTCCATTGTTCCATCACACTTTAATACATGATATTTTTCATTGCTATGTCCTCTCTTGAGAATTAGGCTGAAATGTCAGAATCTCTTTCACTCGAGACAGTACAGAACTGTATCATAATGTATAATGTACTTTATTATTACTGTATTTAATGCTGGCAATGTCTTACTATGCATAATGTTGGTAATGTCAATGTTAATACTTTACTTAAGGCCATGTTTTTAGTAATTTATAAACATTCATACTGCATTAATAAAACATTACAAACATGGTGATAGCATTACAGATGTCAGGAATCTGGAGTGGATAGGGGTAGACTAATCTATGTGTGTGTGCCTGTGTACATGCATGTGTAGACTATGAATAAACCTGTCAGTTTCTTTTGACTGCATGTACTGTTGATTTAGTCCACTGAAGATACAGTAATTTCCGTTGACTAATACTAGACTAAAACAAAAAAAAATTCAGATGACGAAATATGATTAAAACTAAGTTGCATTTTTGTCAAAGGACTTTAGACTAAAACTCAATCAAAATATGCTGTCAAATTAACACGAGTTTCCTAAATCATTCATACTGTAACGCTATAATGTGGTATGCCTTTTGATTTTTATGATATTGATATTTATAACCATGTTTATAATGCTTTATGAATGCATTATTATATGTGTTTATAAACTACTAAATACATGACCTTAAGTGTTACCGGAATAACTTTAATTCACTGTGCATAACTTTCCCATATGTATGTACATGAAAATCATATTATATATGGGGTCTGCAGATGGTTTGCTATCATTACAGTTCAGCTATCCACATAGGGTTCAGAACGTATCACCCGTGAATACAAGGATACTACTGTAACTCTAGACTTGTGTAAGAGGAGACACCCTTCTCTACTGATAGCAACAAGCCATTGCTTTTAAAGGTATCTGTGGTGCCTCTCTATGAAGCAAAGTTTTGTTGCCAAGGGAAATAAAACGTAACATTTGCAGATTCATTTAATATTTCATGGACATATACTTTTCTTTGTCATCACAATCTGAAAAGCTTCAGAATCTGAAAATTCAGAAATAAATAATACATTGCCAAAATATCTGCAAATGATTAACAAAACTGAGCTGTTCCACATCCCAGTTGTCAGAAGGAACTAGCTCAAGATTAACTAGTTAAAATATAATATAATACAATATAATATAATATAATATAATATACATTATAATTGGTGTAAACTTTAAAAATTTAGGCAGTCCAGTTTACTTAAATTGCATATTTTTGGGCAATGGAATGAAATGGGATCCACTGAAAAAGGTACACACACACAGGGTGAACATGCAAATGCCACACACACAAAGTGGCAGCAGCGCTAACTGCTATGTCACTGTACCGCCCAGACATGGCATTTCATGCATGAAAGGATCGCAATATACTCCCACATTCAAACTATCAAAAAGTTGAACTAAAACAGTCACAGGAAACCAAATTCAGCAAGCTTGCAATTTTAATGATGCTCCTCTTCAACATTATCTAGTATAAGAGGTTTACCGCCGCTGCTTCCGAATGAGCTCTGCAAGTATTCTCCAAGATGATCATAATCAATCATGTCCTTGCTATCAGACTCACTGATAGATCTTGTGGTGCATTTGTGAGAAATGAAACAAAAATAAGTGAAGAGGGAAAATGTGAATAAGAACTGGTTATGAAAAGACCTTCGCCTATATAAATATTTTGTATTCCTTAGAGATGGGATACCAGGCAGAAGCAAGTGATTTGTCACTTTTGCTTTGGGTCTGCTGGCACAACGCAGTGCACCACTAACTTATTTGTCAGACTCTGTTGTTGGATAAGTTCTATATGACTATATAGCTAATTTTCAACTCCTAAATAAAAGTAAAAACTTCATATATTGCAATATGTACTTTTCCAGTATCGTTCAGCCCTAACAAATACATTCATAGAGAATGAATTATAATTCATTTTAATTGGTTAGCTCTACGTACAATATTATGCAAAATGATGTGGCTAAGCGATGGGGCTAGCCTTCATTTTAGCAGCTGTGATTTTGTCGTACAGGAATCGTACAGAGTAAATTAAGCAAAATAATTTTGTGAAAAGTGAACGTGATAAAGACAGGTTAGGCTACTCCAAGAGGCTAAAAGGCACATATCTATGGCCAAGCTTGCATTATTAGGCAAGTCCATAAAACCTGAATGCCTTCCATTCACACATATTTGCAATGCAGTCGTTCTGTGCTGATATTGAAGTCTTGCTTTGGAATGCTGTCAGACGACTGCATTTTCATTCAGTTTTAATGAGAAGTGCTTCCACGCACATGATGCTTTAGCTCTTTATTTAGATCCTAATTCTGTATGCGCTGTCCTCCTTCAGCCATATTGCCAAATAATCGATTAGGATTTTTTTTTTATCAATGCGTTTTAATAAATCGAGTAATCAAGTTTATTTGAGTTATCATGACAGCTCTAATGCAGTTAAATTTAGGGCTGTCACTATCGATTATACTAATGATCATCTACCAATTAATTTGATAACTGAGTAATCGTTTATATATAATATACGTAATAAAACATAATGTAATGTGGGCAGTGGTGGCTTAATTATTAGGGAAGCGCACTTGTAATTGAAAGATTGCTGGTTCGAATCCCCAACCAGCAAGGCACCACTGAGGTACCCTGAGCAAGGTACCGCTGCCCCCTTCAATGGCAAACTATCACATATGGGTTAAATGCAGAGGACACATTTCGTTTGTTGTGTGCTGTGGTGCGTCAACACTGATCACATAAATTCCTTTAATATTTATGTATTATATATTGCAACTGCCCATGGCCCTGCATAGGAAAAGTGAGTATAGAAAATGGATGGATACTGTAATAAGTATGAGGCAGGAACCATCCCTGGATGGGACACCAGTCCACAGCAGAGGGTGCACACACACACTGCTTTGTAATTATATTTTTGTGGGGACTCTCCATCCATTTCTATGGGGAAAACTCTAATCCCAACATGACGACCTTAACCCTCACCCAGTCCAAACCTTAGCCGTAACCAAACAAAATGTAAGACCCTTGGAATTTTTAGTTTTTTGATTGCATTGTCAGATCTTTGTGGGTACCTGAAAAATGGTCCCCGCAATGACAAAATAACAGGTTTTTATCACATTGTGGGTGACATTTGGTCCTCACAATGTAATGTAAACCTAAACACACACACAAACCCTTTAGTGTCGTCACGATACCAATACCATGACCTCAATACCAATAGCACTGTATCAAAATACCAGTACTGCAACGATTTCAGTGTAGAAAAAACAGCTAAGTATGGTTCATGGTAAATTATGCACTTATGTCACTGATTTTTATCATTTATCTCAAATACATTTAAATTATTACTTTTAATTTTAATAAATTAAGCCTCACTCTACTCATATACCCTAATTTTGCCAAGCATCGCATTATTCATTCAGTTAGTAGGAGAACCATAATATGTTCTAATAAATTCATAAAGGGTATATCCATCCCCAATCATCTGGCACTTCCGCCATATTATTATTAAAATGCAAAACAGAGGGGTGGAGCACTGCATGTAAGTATAGTGTCAGGGGCTAAAAGGGGAGAGCAGATCAATATGATTGTGATTGGTTGCATGGATTTTGAGAGGGAACTAATGAATGAAAAAAAACACAAGAAAATGCAAAACTGTAAAACGTATTTCTGCAGTGATCAAACTGATTATCATCAATCTCCACAGCACAAATAGTGAACAGTTATTAGTGCCCATAATGGTTACAGCAGTTTCTTCTGCATTCTTCCATGCATTTGCTCAATAAACATAAAAATAAAATCTTTCCATGTATTATTCTTGATCATTCAACTGCTTAAAACAGTGCAGCATAATAACCTGCAGGTCCAGATGCTAGTTGGATGGTGCTGATGTTTGTTATATTATCAGATCTTGCTGTATTATAAGATTCCTTACGTTATTCATTGACAAAGCTAGGGAGATTCCATTTAAACAGCTGACATTTTAGTGGCATCTTTCTAAGTTGAGCCATAGGTATAAATTACGGGGCACAGGGGGCGGTAATGCCCCTCTAATAATCAAAACTGGCCGATATGATCCCCCTATCCCCCTTGTAATTTACAATGTAAAATCCAACACAAACTCTATGTAATTTACGAACTTTGCAGATACAGTTCATACAACAGGTGGCAACACAACCCGTCTTTTTAACCATTTGAAATGTTAGCGCCCCATACAGGCAGAATATCTGGCTATGTGTGTATTTACAAGCACATCATCCCCAACCACAACGTCTTCCACACATTCTGAAGTAACCAAAAGGAAACAAATACTTCTTACCAACTCAAAAAATTCTAAATGTTACATTTATTTGATACTTCTTTTATTCATCCATTATTTGTTTGTATGTAAACTGAATTGAGAAGTATGCAGTTGTTGACCAAAGTGATAAGCATTAATTTGTACACAAATCATCAGAAACTTTAATATTAAAAAAATAAATGCATGTTTATTTATAATGAGCGAATTTCTTTTATATATACAGTATTTTACATACCTTAATAATTAACTTTACTATTATAATGCTACAAGCAGTGCTCCTTCTAAAGACAGACTCATCAATGTGGTTAGTTTGTGAGAAATGTAACCAAAATCAACTGGTGGTCTTCTGCTTTATGGAAATATTTTGGGTTCCATAGAGATGATATTGAGTGAAAGCAAGTAAGATGCATAATTGTATTTGCTTAGGCATATTGAGAACATAGGCATATCGCAGCAACACCACCAACTTATTTTACAAACTGTACTGGTAGAAAATAAATGAGTTGCTTACAGTTGGTTTTCGTTAAATGATCAACTCCTTTTTATGTATGGCACAATATTTATAGCAAAAAAATGTAATAACTCAATGTCAACGTTTTTAGTATTATCCTGCCCTATTCAATATAGATGCACTGATTGCAATTTTCTTGGCTGATACTGATTTTTGCCAATTCCGATTTTCTTTCTAAGAACTATAATTGACAGCATATGCAAACAGAATATAAGCTTTTCTTCAATGCAAATTGTATTTTCATAATAAAAGGAACTGTTGAACTTTACAATTTCCCCTGAATTGCACTAAGTTACAGGCTCTTTCTCACTTAAATGTCTCAAAATAAAGTGTTCTATAACAGGAAAAGGTACAAATAATATACTGAAAACTAGTTGATGTACACCCTTGATGTACAAACTTTGACACAGAGCAGGTGCAACAGATTTAAATAACAAATGTCAGTTACTTATGTCGTTTTCCAGCATGTTTAAATTCACCAGATAATACGACATTGACCTTTTCCTTTTCCTTTTTTTATTCGTCTTAAAATAAAAAAAAGTCCATAGGTTACAAACCTCCAAATAAAACTGAAGTGCACTATACTCTTCCAAATAAAAATAATAGATGCAGGGTAATATTATTGATACCAACATCGCATGTTGTGCAAAAGCGATTCTTTCACCGTTATTGAACTAGATTAAGATCAGGCTTTTTCATATGTTCATATACATTATAGAGCAGGGGGTTAAAGCTTCTCTAAAATATTTTTACTCTATCATACGAAAAAAAACCTTAGCTATCTTCTTAATAATTGCATTATTAGGCAAGTACATAATTTAATGATTATTCCTTTTCAAGATTATGTAATATATGTTTAATAATCAGTTTATAGTTTATCTCCGATGTTTCACCGCGATTTCGTGGTGGCTCTCCTACGGATTACTTTGACTTGTATTACAAATTACGAGATTTTTGCCGCTGTGCGTATGATGTGTGGCGCATGAGTAAAATGGGACCAGTATAGTACCGGAAATACATGAGACTGATCGGCCGGCCCCCAGTCCGAACCCAGCACGGTGAGTACCGGCCCACTTCGGGTCCAGGGCCAATCGATCGGTGCATCTCTAACTTAATACAAACAATATATTCATAAAAAATAATAATGATATTATGTACTGTATTATGTAATATGATTTGAGTAAGCAACAGGGCTTCGTTTTTGTGATCCTAGAAAATTTCAGAAAGTATGGAATTATGTAAAGTAAATTAAGCAAAATGATTTTAAAGCAAAGTAATGACAAAAACAGGATAGGCTACTCCAAGAGGGTGATGGCGACGTAGCTAATAGTTATCTATGGCTGTCCTAGCATTACTGGTGTGAGTTCCTCAAGCCTAAAAATCCTACGTCTATATTTTCTTTTTGTGTTTGCACACAACAGAGGTTTTCGATATCTTTATGTGTACGCTTATCAACTATGCTCTGTCTTCCTTCCACCATATTGCACAGTAATCGAGATGGCAATTATTGTTCAATGATTTTAAAAAAGTGGCTAAATGAGTTCGTGGTGTTGTTTTATTGGTCTTTAAAGATATTTTCATTTACTACAAACAAATAATACTTAACATATAGCTGTAAGTGCCGTGTAAATCGTTGTTGCTGTTAGTATCAAACCAACTAACTGCTAATAAAGAGAAAAGCTTTCGTTTTAAAAGAGCTGTCATCTGCTTTATTAAAAATACTCGTGCACACGCCACAATACATTTTTGCGCTCTGTATGTGGGTTTGCTGCACTGAAAACATTACGTGCCCTTTAGGGTTGTGCAGAATTAATGCGTCACAAACCAATACGGTTGTTTATTGGAAAGATTGCTGTTTAATACAGTTATTGTAATGTGATTGCATGTGGTTGTTTCACAGTGAGATGGTTAACTTCTGATATGTCTTTCTGATATATATATATATAATTTTTCTTTATAAAGACAAAATTTGGCATCCCAAAAAAAATTCCAGAAATGGTTGCTGAAAAAGTGGGGGATCATCTTATAATCAGAGTTGTCTAATATTCAGGCCAAAAAGTAACTATAGAGCTAACAGTAATGTATACCTCTGGTCTAATCAGTAAAACAAAAAGGAAATTCATTTTAAAAAGTACCTGATGCGTAAACATATAAATGCAAACTAAATGGCCACAAAGTGCAGTTTTTGTCCATTAAAGAATACAGGAGAATACATTAGGAATGGGAAACATATGACACATGATTATAAAGATATGGGCTAAGAGACATATACGTATACTGGTTATAACCAAGCACAATATTAACATTTAGGTGACCATAACTGCTAAATTACACCTTATAACTGATTGAATCTTTAATTAAACAAGTGTCATGTGTAGCAGAATAACCTCCAGCAGACCACTGGTGTGAATGTGAATCAGAAACAGACGTCATGTGGGTGACCTGATGATTGTCCTCTAGTGGGACCTGTGCTCACTGCCCATCACCATGGAGCTGGATTGGCATTTGCCATAGAATACCAGAATTG
>JAODKF010000095.1:127559-159607 GCA_026779585.1 Mormyrus proboscirostris
TTCCTCCCCAATGCCCCACATCATGTGATAAGAATATGCAGGCAGTTCCTGGAGGATGAAGGGATTGATACCATTGATAGACCCCCACGTTCACCTGACCTAAATCCAATAGAACACATTATGTTTCAGTACATGAGACACCACCAGGTTGCAACTCAGACTGTCCAGGATCTCAGTGTTGCCCTGGTCCTGAACTGGGAGGGGATCCCAGGACACCATTCATCTTCTCATTAGGAGCATTAGCCCCGACGTTGTCAGGCATGCATACAAGCACGGGGCCATACTAACTACTGAGTACAATTTTGAGTTGCTGCAACCATTTTTCTTTACTTTGATTTTCAGGGTGTCTTTGAATTTAGCCCTCTGTAGGTTTAAGTTTTTAAAAGTAAGAGAAGGTATTTGACATTAGTTTTTTTTCCAGTTAGTTTCAGAAGCAAATTTTATCATTTTCATTTAGTTTGTTTTTTGTTTTCATATTTTATTTTAGTTTACCAAAAATGTTTTATATTTTGTTATTGATAACCATGGTCTGTGCCAGAGTACCCAGAGCATTCCCCTGCCTTGTGCCTGATGCTGCCTGGGTTGGCTCCAGACTCTCTGCAGCCCTTTACTGGATAAGTGGATGGAAGATGGATGAATGATATTTACATAAACCTTTGGATTGCAAGACATGCAAATGTCAAAACACAGGTAGGTATTTCAGCTAGCTGACAAAGCTCTTTGATAGGTGATACAGAATGATTACTGAATGTGCCGGTATGTGGCAGTGTGGAATTTTGGAGGGGTGAAGACATTCCGGTTCCTCCAGGTAATTTATAAATTTTTTTTTGGAGAAATGGATACATTTCTTAGTAGGTTTCCTGTCAGTATCATCATCTGACATACAGTGTGTATTCCTTGAACTGATTGACGGGGTACAATAATAGGAACGATTTACATAGCACAACATAACATAGCAGCCAAGTCACAAACAGATGACTGACTCACAGAAAACTCAGCAGAGCATACTATTTAAAACTTTTTTTATATGTCCTTATAACTAATAACAGATCATTACATATCCCCTCCTATTTAACATAAGACAAAATTTGGCAACCTGATCATTTTCATGGGGAAGAATTCTAAGAACTCAATGGCAGACAAACCTGAAAACCTCATCCACTTGCACGTTATTTTTAGTATATGTAAGACCATTAATATAGAAAAAATTAAGCTTGATTGAAATGCTAATGAAGTGCACCGCACAACAGAAATCTCATTATAGTATAAAAGTAGTTGAGGTCTTCCTATAAATTTCAATCAAAATGAATATCATACTATCTAGAGAGGGTGGGCAGTCATAAAGACAGCAGTGTATTCCTCGGACAATGGTGACACTTGCACCATGCATCTATTCCATACTGGTCCCACACTCACAATTTCTAGACATACTGGATGGATCATCTTGAAATGTGAAAGTTAATCATTTTTACCTGTAGCAGCATGGTGGCACAATAGTTAGCACTGTCACGTCTGTTCTGGCTCCATGTGTTTCCATGTTCTCCCTGTGATGTTATCTAGCTACCCTGGTTCCCTCTGCCCAACAGCATTCTAAGGTGAACTGGAGTTACCAAATTGTCTGTAGCCGTAAAAGTGTGTGTGAAGCCTGTGATAGGTTAGCGCCCCATCTTGAGTTATTCCCTACCTTGTGCCTGTAAGCATCTGGTATAGGCAATGTACTCCCCATGTAAGACAATTTTTACATTTTTTCATGACCACAATTAATTAAGTTTTGCACTTTAATGTTCCGCCCAAATAGTAAATTGAGCTCACAAAATCCCTAAAATGTGCACATGATTTAAATTTTCTATTCTGTTCTCATTTTGCTATTTCGGGCCCTCTAATTAACTTAATTATATTTAATGTTTTGGATATTTCTGTTCTTGCATGAAGAAAATGTGTCTGCAGAGCCAAGTTGGAGTGCAGTGCATGACGGCACCGGTCCGATACCCACTATCGGTATTGGGCCAATACTGACAAAAAAATGCAGGATAAGTCATCAGGGAGGTGGGGAAGTCAGAAACTTATCAAATTTTCCTGCAGAGATAGTGTTGCATTCATGACACGTTGGAAGTTGGGAAAATACAATCTCCAACTTGACAGCATGTTTAGAACGTATAGTTGGGCTACATTTTTTGCTCAGAATCTCAGTGCCCCCGATTTACCTAACTTGACATTATAAACTACAGCTGTGGAGTCCTCCGTCATGACTGGTAAATATTACAAATGCTATTTAATTACATTTAACAAGTCATTTACTATTGCATGTGATATGTTTGCATTCTTCATATATTAGTGAAGTTGCAAGCATTACAGTCTTTGCTAAGATGTCTGTAATTGATATTAGTCCACTAGTCTACTTGAGCTTAATTGATATGAAAATGATTAACTATTGATGTGACTGGATATTGATGTGTGTTTATGCATTCCTTGTAAAGACAACAACAACGCACGCAGATGTTACTGCAGGCATCCATATTATTTTCTGATCTGATCATGCGAATGCATGTTATTCAGAAGACGGAAGTTCCCAAGTTGGGTTTATTGAGTTCACCTTCGTCTTTAATGCACCATAGGTCTAGCCTGAAAAATCGCATACCCAGTCGTTTTGGACAATTCTATGCTTTCAACTTGATAGGAACAGTTTGGGTGAGGCCCTTTTCTGTTGCAGTATAACTCTGCTCCAGTGCACACAGCAAGGTCCATAAAGATATGATTTGGTGAGTTTGGTATGGTAGAACCTAGCCTGCATAGAAATCTGACCTCAACCCCACTGAAGACCTTTGAGATTAACTAGAATGGAGATTGCAAGCCAGGTCTTCCAATATCCAACATCAATGTCTGACTTCACAAATGTTCTTCTGGATGAATGGGAAAAAATTCTCACAGGCACATTCCAAAATCTTGTGGAAAGCGTTCCCAAAAGAGTCGCTGTTATAGCTGCAAAGAGGGGGAGCAACTTTGTTTTTGATTTTAGTTGTTACTGAATAAATTGAAGAAGCAGACTTCTGTAATTCATATTGGCCATGGATCCTTTTCCGTCAGCATAGTGGCACAGTTTTTGTTGAGCGACATGATCATTATATTTTCCAATTCTTAGCATACTCAAACCAGGCCGCTACAACACTAAATTCAAACAGTTTCCTTAACCCATGTTTCATTTAATGCTTAGTTAAATGGGAAAACATATTGGATTGGTATCTTTATTGGCAGATACTTAAAATTTTAATATTGGTATAGAGATCAGACTAGCAAAAAATTATATTGTGCTATTTCTATTCCCTATCAAACTTGGTACTATTCTGCTAGACCTGCCACTTGTCATAAAAAAATGGGACAAATCGTGTCCCATATTGGTTCAAAACTAGACTGCAGCACTTTATTTTTCATTATGGGCCAATCGTGCGATATGCAATATAGAAAGATGGATGCACACTCTAATCTTCCTGTTTCCCAAAAGACTTCATGACTACACTGAGTGGAACACGCTTATAGTGATCACAGTTATAGTAATCAACCACTTATATGGATCAAAAAGCTTGGGAGAGAATCATTCTTATACAGATACTGTTTAAATAATTTACATATAGTAATGAAGTAGTCTTTCTATACATGACATCATACGGAAGAAATTTAAACTATGTTAAATTTTTTTAAATTTACTTTGATAAGCCTACTTCGCCTCGCCGTAACCCGTCTGCTTCTGTCTAGCTACCTGAGACTTATGCAGGGGAGTCAGAAGCAGTTTGAATGTGGGTGGGCCACACTAGCGGGGGGTCTGGGGACGCTCCCCCAGAAATTTTCTAATGAATTAGATGCCATATGTGTATTCTCATATCGATAAAGTGGAATGGATTCTTTCGCGAAGCAGCAGAAACAGCGCTGGGTGAACTAATATTTCATGTTAAATGTGGGGAGGTCCAAACAGATAATTATGAAATGTGAGGGGGACACGTCTCCCTCAGATTTAATGGTGGCAACGCCCATGGGCTTATGGCACGTGCACAGAAAATATTTCGGGAAATAAGAAAGTCATTTTCTTTCAATGACAAACAGAGTCATTGAAGCTTATGATAAACTTCCAAAAACTAGATACCGATATAAAACAGCGAAACTACAATAAGCTACATTTTATGTAAAATATTGTACTGTATGAAAGCATTGAACAGACTGAGAAATCGCGGCAGCAGCTAATGAAAAATAGAGGCAGACTGACACAAAGTTGTTCTTTATGTTACTCCTTAAAGTGACCACACAACGAGCAACAATAACACAAAAGCCATGAATTACAGGGAAACAGAGGGAAGTCACACTAAGGACCGTAAGAAACACACACGGCTAAGACATCAGGTAAATCCGAGTTCAACCACAGTTTATGACACACGCGACAACCAAATACACAGCACAACAAGTACCTACACTAAAAAATATAAACATGCTATATACAAGAATAGGACTGCAACTAATGATTATTTTGGCAGTCGACTAATCGTTCAAATTTTTTGTTGATTAGTCGATGTGTCACGATTATTTCATGCCTGACTATTTTGATGCCTGCGACCTGTGGTTGCACATCCTGTTCTGGACTCCAGTGCAAGTCCTACCTCATCTGCTCATGTTTGTCCCTCTGTGAATGTTCCCCTGATGTGTCTGCATTAAAACGATTCAAATTTATAATAATCAAATTAAAATAACAACCTGTAAAACGTATGAATTTGAAAATAATAAGATGTTTTGATATTAGTGTGACCATCAAAAAAATAAATATGTTAAACAATACAAACTAAAGTGCACATTGGTGACACTGGTGTGTCTTAAAGTCCAAAAGTTTAAATAAAGGTTCAATTCAAATAAAATAAAACAATGTATAAAAGGTTCAGTTCATACTCACTACAGCAGCAGTATATTGTGGGTCGAATTGCCATTTTGGTTGTATACAACTTAAGTGCCAGCATTTGCGTGAGGCATTATCTTTGGTAAGATGGGACTCTCGTACAGTGTGAAAAGCTGTCATACTAAATGGCAGAAAGGTGGACCACAACATGAGATTTTTTTGGTTTCCCACTTGGAAAAGAGGATATGGACAGCAGGTAGAGGAGGTAACGAAGAGGCGTCGGGTGGCCTGGGTCACAGCGGTGAGACGGAAGCAGATCACTTTCAACACGATATCCCCCTTAATGCCTGTTTGCTCTCGGCATTTTCATAAAGGCAACTAAGATGTTTTTTTGTTTGAGTAATATTAATGAATACTGTATGCATTTTTTTGTCTTCTAGAGTTGGTATTTTCACATTGGTTAACCTACGCTAGTAAGCTAGCCTCACTACGGAGGGTAGCAGAAATGGATTAATCTGTTCGTGTTAAACTAGCGTTACAGAGTGAATGCTTTTTAAAGATAAAATTAAACAGTAAAACTGTAATGACACGCTTATCAGTGCAGGTATGTGTATATTCACGTGCATGGATTATAAGCCACAATGCTGGATAAGGCTGTCACTGTGTGCTGTGCCCTGACAAACCTATGACCAACTATAGTTTAAGTTTAGAAACATTAGCAAGGATGGTTTCTAATGTTTCACATGATGCCTGGAACGATTTGTATAAACTCATTGTACACCAAGCCTCTATTCTGCTTGGCACTTATATTTTATTTTAAATATGGCCAATAAAGTTATGTCCAATGACATTTTTGTGGTGTTCTTGACTCTCTTCCTTTTTTAAATACCTAAATTACTAGTGTATTTTGGTAATGAAATGAAATTGCTCTTTACTAATTACACAAAACATTACATTTTTGTGGCGATAAAAACACTGGATATGAGATTAAGTTTAACCAAATGCGTTTACATCCGCAATATACTCAAAATAGCAAATGGGGGCATGTCAGGCAGTGCAGGTTCTGTTTCTGACGCGTTGACAATACAAAATCCGTGTCAATGATTTTTTGTAGTCGTCGATTACGTTGACTAATCGTTGCAGCCCTATACAAGACATGCACAGATCTATATACACGTGCTCGCGAGGCATGTCGGGACATGCAAATACCTCCAGCACTACAATATTATAGCGTATTTGAATTTGTAATTTGAAAAGCTTTTGAAACAGCAGTATTGTATTTTGAAAAAGTCAATAAAATTCTGTAAATAGTAACGCTGTCTGGTCTATCATGTATATTCATGTAATATATATATATATAAAAGTTAAAGTTACTTTAACATACCTGATGGCTGACCTATCTGGAATGGTTAAACACATTTAACCACTCTCTTTTTCAGACACACACACACACGCACGTTTACAAGATGGTGGCTGCATGCTCCATTTTTGTCATCTACAGCTATGCATGTGCTGTGTGCAAATTGTTAAACAGCCTAACACTGGACAACGATATCAGGAACCATCCTTATCTTCAATGGAACCCTCCAAACATTCTGGCCACTGTAGGTAAATTACATTTAGGTCTACTTACAGGCATCACATACACCGAGATAAATTCTTAATTATAAATAATATTATTATTATATTATTATCCTTATTACATATAAGCATGAAAGTGAAAGTATTCAGGAGATGCTTAATGGGAAAGAGTAAAGGCTTTGTAGGCCAGGGTTAGACCACAGATGAGGAAGCCATCAGCAGAAGTAGGAAGTACCTTTCATACAGTATCTATCTATACTGCAAAATCTTCAGCAATCAGTTTTCCTTGCATGGTCAGATTTGTATGTTTATGTTCCACTGCAAGTCCAGCAGTTCTGTCAAATTTAAGAAATGGCAGCATGAAGACGCCTACACGTTCACTGACTTACGTTGACACCTTCATGGGTGTTCTGCTGATTGTGCGACCAGCATGGAGACCCAAGAGAAGGAACATCTCAAAATGCAATTTAAATAAATTTTGTCCATCAGGCAGAATTCTCTCAGTATATATTCCAGGCCAGACAATTATAAAAGACGTGTCAGCATTTCAGCAAGGGTATTGAAAGGTATGTGCAAGTTTTGAAAAGGGACACATCATTTAAGTCAATTAAATGTACTATGTTGCTTTAAAAACAACTTATAATACTCAGTAACCCCCCTAGCAACGAATGTAACTTCTATTTTGACTTCTATTTTACTTCTGTTTTTTGTTAGGGACTTTTCTTCCTTCTAAATTTGTCTTATTCTTCTCTCCTTGATGCTTTATTTAGGTACAACTGTACACAATTATCAGAAGCTTAAACATCCACTTAGTTTTTTTTTTTACCATAGAGAAGTTTGACAAAAACAACAGTTCATAATAAATTATGTAGCTATATTTAATTTTCTCACAAGGCAGGTCTGATTAGGTAATGTGGAAAAAATCCAGAATTTTAACAATATATTTCCAGTTTTCCGAAGTCCATGCCCTCGGGAAAAACCACAGAATTACCTAGGGCCCTCATGGCTCACCTGTGTCATGTAAAACACCATGCACCCAAGAAAAAAACTCTGTAGACATTCCCTCTGTTACTGAAGCTTCTTTCTCCCCATGTTATATAACCAACTATGTCATCCATGGTGATCACATGACCAGCTAAAGTGCCAACGGGGGAGGCTGTTTTTCCAGTATCGCAGGTTCAGCAGGAATACGACAATGGATCCAAGCCCCTGGAAAACAGTCATTGTCTGCATTTGGGCAAACTAGTTGTACACACCTGGGAGGCAGCGGCAGACAACTGACAACAGACAACTGGCAATGCAAAATCGTTCTAGCAACACACAACAATTCTCAGCAGCCAGCCTTGAAATGCTGCCCGCTGACACAGACTCGCAGGGTCAGCGGATCTGTTATCTCCTGTCCCCACCCGGGTCCTCTCCACCCCATGTTTTCGCACATGTTTAGATTTAATCATCCATCTCTACAGTGTGCTGAAAAAGCTCTAGCAGCTGTCCTGCTTCTAGCACAGCACACAGAGACAATGCTCTGCTGGTTGCTAGGTGACTGTTGCTCCGTGTTACAACTTAACGCACTGTGGTAAAAATGTGGCGTATACAGCAAGGAGGACCATGTATCCATTTTAAAGAGATGATAGTGTTGGCATTTATATAAATTCAATCATTTTATATGTGGACCTGAATTCTGAAACACCCTCCACCCTTCTGGATGGAGTGGGCACTTTTACCATCTCACTTTGCTTTATTCAGCTGAAGAAATTAACACAGATATTCAAGAGGAGCATTTATGATGGGTGAATGTTTCTATGATATAATTTGCTATGTAGGCCATATTTTCATCACACTAAGATCCCACACATTGAAAAATGGGGAGTCTGCATAGCAGGTCTGAAGATGGAGTGGACATCAAACCTCAGAGCAGCGCCATACTAAATAGAACACACAGGCAAAGGAGCACTTGGCTGCTTCAGTAAAACCCAGAAGATCAAAACCTATACTGTGCTGTTTGCTTCCTTTATCATGAGAGCAGACAGAGAACAGAAAGCCCTTTTCCAAAATTGATAATGCTCATAAAGATACCATTTTGCTTTGTACATCGTCCTGACCAACATCAAATAATTCTGCTGCCGAGCTGAGAGCAAGTGAGGAGTAGAAGCTCCTTTCACTATGTAATTCAACATGCAATCTGAGGGCTTGCATGAGGGGCCTTTGTATTGTTCTCAGGGACACAGAGAACACATTTCCACTTCACTCTTTCTGAGAGGAAGGTGCAAAGACCCTGATTGAGATAAAGACCCAACATGTTTATATTATGCCTATATAGCCTCCTGTTCAGGCATTAATTGTTCTCCAGAAAAGTAGACTGCTTTACTGGAGCTGATACTATCTTTTAAATCAAACTCTCGCGAGTCAAACTCTCAACTCTCATGAGGACGATGACATAAAAGCAAAAAACTGATGAAAGCATATAACCATAACTGCTGTTCTAAAACATATACTAACTGGGTGCTGTGGCTATAGTCTTAAATACCAGTTTAAATAAGTGGCTTTGGGGGAAAAGACTTATCTAGGACCCAGAATCAGCCACAGTTTCCTACACTGAGTTTGTAGACCTGAACATCTCTTAAAACATGAAGTGAGAACACCAAGGACGGGAACATGAACAGGGATGAAGCAGATAGACACAAACAAGCATGAGCCTAAACGTTTAGACAGGATAGCGATATATGCAGCAAACAGCGAGAGGGTGCAACTGAAGAGGGAAAAAAAATGCCAGGAGACAAGATGAGACACACAAATGGATGCGCACAGACCCAGACAGACAGACACACACATAGTGGCCATTTACATAGAAAGTTACCTATCATCATCAGCCAGGAGCTACACAGGAAGGTATTATGTAACTGTACAATGTGTTTGCAGTCAAATGAACTAAAGCATAACAGAGGAAGTGTAATCAAAGCGTAACTAATGTTTTCAGCTGTGGTAGAGAAAAAAAAAATGAAAATTGGCCAGGTTTTTGATTTTGTGCAGGTGACTAGCCCATACTGTATATAAGCTCACCCTCATCTCCCAAGTGGCTAAGGAAACAAAACAGCATTGACTATGTCAGCTTACCAACAGAAGGCTCATGCTCCTTGTTGGTGCAACAAGAGGAGTGTGAAGGAGGCTGGGCACTCTTAGGCCAGCAGCTGATGGGGCTTGTGCTGGCTAGCATACACCAAATCGCTGCATTCCCAGCATTTTTCTCCATTTGCAGCAGTTATGCCCAACAGCCAGCATGGGACCCAGGTCTCGCCATGACTTGCCAAATGGCTATCTTCTCTAATACCCGTTCGTGGCCTTCAGCTGTACCGTGCGGCAATAAAAATAGAAACGTCTCCATCCCTCTTGCTCTCTGTGCAAGGTGCGGGATGCTGGGAGCAAGGGAAGGTGTGCTGCGGCAGGCAGCTTGGCATAGGGGCCTGGGAACTGCTGGGGGAAAATCAGATGCAGGAAGCATCTACGCATCACATGAGGAAGCAGGATGAAACAGCCTGGCAGCAATCAGGCCCAAACTGAAGGCAGGCAAATGAACGCACAGCTGCTTTGCCTTCCTTAGACCTACTACTGTCATCATCAGGTATGAGAAGCAACACTAGAAACAAATATCAGTGCTACTGATTCTGAATCTGACTAATGCCCTATACAAAAATAGCAGCAGTGAAATAAATGCCAGTCGTCAGTTCAAAGGAAAGTTTGAAGACCACACAGAAGACAAAGAGATCTTTGGATATTATCAACTACCATTAAGCTGAACCACCTGAACCTGTGCCTGCCTAAACTGCCTCATGACTTGCCTACTAGACGAGACAATATGCTGGCAGCCCCTGGCTACAATCTGATCTTCTCCAACCTCTGGAAAATACCTGTCTTGACAGAGCTATGTCTGAGGTCCCACTACTAATGTTTGAACAGATGTGTTTTAACCCTAGTAAAAGAGGGACTGACTGAAGGAGTAGTTTTCTGAATCTGGGTTGCTGTACCTACACTACGCTAGTATAATCCACGTCTCAAATGTCACCAACCAATCAATAAACATTGATTAAGCAATCAAACAGCTTTCACAATGAACACAATTGTTTGAATGATGAAGCACAAAACAGCAGTATGCCCCTTGGATATGGGTTTGTAGTTTTCCCAAATAATAATGACAGGAAATTAGGGCATGTCTGCTTTTTTTCCAACAACTTTAAATGAATGAGATAAGAACTACAGTGGTAAGAATTCATAAACATTGGCAACAGAGATCCACCTTAATCAAAACTGAAGAGATGGGGCAGACTGCCTCCATTTCCCTTATTCTACTGTGATTTAGACAGAATTCACGCTGAAAACATTTCAATGTTCTTATCTATGCAAAGCTATACCATATATAAACATGCACCCCAACAGCAGCTGCCAACAGCAGTGATACTGTGGAGCTCCTGTGTGTGTAATATTTGCAGTTACATCATCAGCCTGGTTGTCCAGCGGCATTCCATACAACACACTTAGATCCTACGTGTCATATGTGCTCCATCCCAATCTCTGACTACCACTCTTGTCTCTGAAAACTCACAGGCAAATCTCCCACTCAGTTCTCCACTGTCAGGCATGTACAGTGGTGGAGGTGAGTGGCATCTTAAATCTTGCATGCAAATCTAGGTGCGTTGCTGACGCAGTAACCAGGCAAGAACTGAAGCTCAAGTTTTCCAGTCTATTTTTAGAGAATGGTCAACATTAACATACAATCAGGCTTTTGCCCCCTCAACCCAGAAACCAACACACAACACTGCAAATGGTGCTGCTTCAGAATGATGAAAATCAAGACTTCCATCTATAATAAAAAGGGTTGCAAACATTTGCAAAAACAATTTGAAAACTGTTAAAATTGCATTTCAGTTCTGTGGAACCATTCCAAGTGTGCAACTGAGCATATTAAGTATCACAGTAAGACTCAAGAAAATCAAACATCTAAAAAAAACCCTTATGGAAAGGGGAAGATGAATAATACTCATTTAAACAAACTCTGAAAAGCACATACTTCTTTATGAACATATGTAAATATGTGGGATGCCCTTCCTGAGCCTCTGGGTGGGTCATTTAATCCAGACTGGGCCTTTCCACAGTATCCGCTTTTAAGCTTTCGTACTTAGGTTGTCACTTAAAACATATGCCAATACAGTACTAACCCGTTAACCCATGACTGAGAACAGGGTACACATTGTGCTCTTAAATTTTTGAGTTATTATTAGTTACTAGAAACAAAAAGAACACAAAATAAAGGAAAAGACCAAAGGCACAAAAACTGGATCACTGCAGCATGGAGTGAGGAAGCAGGGATAGGACTCCAAGGCAAATACGGGGTTTAATCAAAGGCAGGACACGATCAAAAGACAACTATACCACAAATAACATCAATGACCGGACTGGGAAAACATACTCTAACACGGACTTAAATACATAGGACTAATTAACAACAACGAGAAACAGCTGGTAACAAGGGGATCCACACGAGGTAGCGAGGGGGCGTGGCATATGGGAGAATCGGACGAGCAGGGCATGTGAACAAATTTTCAATTTTCATTTCCTGCTCTATTTAACAAGTGCACTAAGCAATATCAGACTATGTCCAAGTCAAAGATGCAGTATCTCCTTGCCTCTAATACAAAGCAGGCAACAGTTACATGTCAACATTCCCTGAATCCATGTTCATTGAAGTAAATGCAATGCCCATAGCCACTCACACTATAACCAACCAAAAAACAATATCAATACAAATATCCATTTTCACCTTAACTGATTGATTATACCATTCCTTCCTGCTTGTTTTTATATAAAGGCTTTTGTAAATATGTGTCAGCAAGATTCCATCCAAATATTGATACTGGTCATCCTTTTCACAACAAAACAGGAAACTCAAGCAAAAATCAAAACCACAATGAAACACAGTAAAACAAACACAGCAAAACTACTCGTCGTCATACTGTATTGCATCCATATATAGTAACATGTAAAACGTTAACCCAAATTTTAATGTGATCAGAAAAGCAGCCGTTTCATTTACAACAACGCTGCAAAATAATGATCATGAACATGCACATTTCAAGTCAGCTTGACAGTCATTCACAGAGCAAAGAATGCAAGGCTACTCCAAATCTTTTCAACACACTATACAGCAGTCAACACTCAGCTGATGCTGGGAGTCAGCACACTTTTAGGAGTGTGACCTTAGGTGAGTGACTGTGGTGAAACCTCAGTGGAGCCAGCAGAATGAGCCAGTGTGTGACAGTCTGCGCCTTAGGTGCCTTCCAGCGAACCAACACTTATATGCTGCATCCTGAGGAATGTTTCAAAACAACTTCCCTGCCCCAGCAAATCACAATTAGATAACCTGCCATGCCTCAAAGGCAAAATTAACCATTTCCAGAAGAGCCCAGCAAAAGTTATATTGTTTAAATTGGCAGTTGAACAACTGCATAAAGCTACCATATTGCATTTGGTTTATACTTAATTAAGTTAAATGAAGACGCAACAATCTGTCTTTCAGCAAAAAATATCTATGATCTTATGCAAGTGTCCAAATTCATAACAGAGCTTTGGAACCATTTACCATCCTTCTTTCTATATACAGAACTACTACTAACATCTTATTAAAGGACGAGACAATGACCAAAACTGTTAACACAAAATTCAGCCTCTTTCTTACCTCAATGAGGAAGTCTCCTGTTCGAAGCCCAGCCTGCCAGGCGACCCCACCCTCGTCCACTGATTCTAGGTACTGAAGGGCGGGAAAGGCCGGGGTGGGGGTGAATTCCTCGATTGGGGTGTCGGCTTGGGGATAGCAGCCAAAGCCAAAGGAAGCCAGAGAGAAATAGGATGCGATTATGTCTGGGTTACGGCTTCGTGGCATAAGATGAAGTCGCATAAAACAAACCCTGACTGAAATTACAGCCTCAAACAGCTCAGTATGAATACAAGACAAATACACATGAACACCAGTAAGGACACCTTAACAGACTCAAAACAATCATCCAATGATTTGATTCCATGGAACACTCACGGCTTACGGACACTATCGTCATATCCATCACAACTATGTGATGACACTGCCACCTCCCCCAACCTAGGGCACTGCTATTCGGATATAGTATTGCTGACAAAAAAGGTATAAGCGACACTTTCGATAACTAACTGCACAGGGGGTGCTGGGGCCTAAACTCGCCCACCAGAGCAAGAGGATTCGAAATTCACAAGGGGCTTACATTCACTTTTATAGACCACTGCATCACCAAAAGAAACTGGCCTAGAATATTCTGCATTTATGAGAGCTTTGTTATATCCAGATCAGCCTTGTGACCTGTTTCTGCAACGTACAAACACAGACGCACAGGCACACACCAAATTTAAAAATATGTACATACCTACATCTAAAGGTAAAAATGGTATCCCATACAAGATATTAAAATGAAGTACAGCCTGAGTGTCAATAAACAGGGTTCCCTAACAGATTTTATAAAACAACAACAAGACACTATGTTGGAGTATTGCATTTAACATGAGCCATCACTCCTATTATTGCACTCAGTCTGCATTTACTGGTATCAATATTATTGTCCATATTTGGAATGGAACATAAACAAAAACATGTGAAGATGAAAAACCAGACATCAAAATATACTATTCCCCGGGACCTGCATTGGAGCACTGATCATTTCAAGCAGAGGAATAACATATTAATGCAACATTTTTGGAGATTTTGTGTGATTCTTTAAGAATCTCAGACATAAGAATTTGAAAGAAGGCATATCACTTGGGAAGAGTTTTCTTTTACACGGTAATTTCACATAATGCAGTGAAGCAGGTTAACTACATGACCATAAAATTCGTGTTAGTGAGTCACGTGTTAAGTGCATTTTATTAAAAAAAAACTATTACAATGATGGGGGGGGGAGAGGTAGAGGGTGGCAATAAAGGAGGCTTCATGTAACACAAAGGGCTATTTAGCTAAAGAATAAAGGTGTTACCTACCCTTGGCCCCTCGCAGCACAAACCCGAATCCCTCATTGTCCTTCTTCTGCAGAACCACTGTCTTCTCGTCAATAACGCAGTCGCTGTGGAAAAAATTTCGCGCATAGCGCCCGTTATTACACCCCATCATCCTCATCATCGCCACAGCCGCTCTTCCCGAGTGGAGGTTCATCATGATCAGAGACGGCTTCTAGCGGAACTAATCATCTATTTAAATTGAGAGAGTGACAACGCCGCCAGTCCGGCGACCACTTCCTAAGAAAAAAGCCACCTCTGTTGCTGAAGACGGAGTTGTCAACCGGGGAACGACGCACGGAGGCCTGAGCCGGCGGGGGATCGTGACGTCGGAAAGAAGCATTACCAATTAAATATATAATTATATCAACGAGAAGAAATGGGGTAGGCAAAGCAAAAATCGCGGCGGAAAAAAGCAATTGCGACCTAGGAAAAGAGGCGCAAAGGCAGCATTAGAGCGCAGGCACTGTGGCTGGAAGGCCGTGGGTGAACGAGTGAATGGAAGCGGACTCTGCTGTCATCAGCGGGGCGGTGGTGAGAGATGCAGGGGCGCAGTCTGGGTGCCTCTCAATGGCATTTTCATTAATGCAATTCCGAAAATCTAGGCAAGCGTCGCTCGTATCGATCAGAGAGAGGGGCGCAAAAAGTGAATCCAGTAATTATGACATTGCTGACGTCGCCGTCGTCGTTTTCTTCAACAATAAATCCACCGTTTATAGTCCATTAGTTCCAGTAGTAAACGCTGCAAGAAGGGAAAAAGCAATCGTAGATATCGTGGGTCTTTTTGCTGTACCAGAAGCTCCCGCACTCCCCTTCTGCCGTTGAGCGCCGCACGCTGCTTGCAGCCCATATGATCGCGCTGACAGCCCACTCCGCTAATAGCGAGTATCTTGTTTCAACGTCAGCAGCCAAGCTATCCTCCAGCACTGAGCGTTTACATAATGCAATAACTGACGAGGGGGAAAAACACGAAAAACAGTAAAGTTCAGAGTAAACCAAATGCCATTTCCTCTTCCCATACCCCCAGTATTGCATTCAGTGAAGGAAAAAACAGCATCTATTCCCGGTGGAAAATTCATGGTCGACTTTGTATGTACTGCTTGAGACAAACAACAGGCAAAATATTTTGTATATAGATATTTTATATAAATATATTTTAATGACTATGCCTTCACGAGTTTGTGCAAGAAAATTAAGGAGCTATTTAATATTAACTGCAACTAAACATGAATCATGTTTAATTTTTCTGAAGTACCTTGGAAATTCCACATAAATGCATTTCTTGAGCCTCAAACTTTCCTTTATCAGCTGATTTTATACCTGTTGTTTTATTTCCTAATGATGTCATTGAGAGTGCATGTAGAGTTACCAATGTGTGCACTGCAGTAAACAAGTGGAAGGGCACAGCACGCACACACGAGCATTATTTTCCCCCCCAAAAGTAGCATTTTCGCAGTTTCTTAAAGGCTAACGAAATGTCGTCACTGATCATGCACACTTGTCTCGCCACAATCGTTAACTAAACCTGCATTTTTCCGCAGCTATGCCAGAGGGATTTTGCTGCAGAAATTTAGAAACGGGGAGAGATGATTCCAGCAGGGCCAGCCGCGCCCGGCTGCTCAGTTACCGTAGTAACATCATCTGTTTTTAGAGGAAGCCACCGGCTTGTCAGGGTGCAACGGGGCTATTCAAATCCTGCTCCGCTGATGAATGCCATCGCTTTGAAACATTATCGTTCTGTTAAAATTGTTATTATAGCATGTATTACAGTGTGATCAATTTAACCTCTCCTTGCTGTTTCTGGAGCAGCCCATCCTTTATCTCATATCGGTACAGTGACGGCCAGTGGCAGAGTGTTAAAGATTAATGATAGCTTCAAATGCCTCGCTGGCCGCTCGTCCTTCAGTCCCGTGCTCCTTAATCTTACGTGCGTGTAACGCACAGGCTTTGTACAATATCACTTTGTCACTGTAGTGGCCGGATTCCCAAGCACTTCGTCGTTAACAAAAAATGAAGACGGAGTCGTCTGCCCTCCCTTGTCTGTTAGCGTCAAGGCCTATTTACCAGCACACTCGCTTGGGCATTTCGTGCCTCTTGTAATATGAAGAGATGCTTTCTCCGTTTTAAACTAAATGAATAAACTCTAAAATTAAAATTATAAACAATCACATTCAACAGTGTTATTAAAGTTACAGCAAGTCTGATGTACAGTCAGCAAAATATATGCACATATATTTATATATGAACACTGTTATGATAAATATCTTAAGTATTATTTTGAAAGATTTCAGTTGTTGTTGATCCAAATTGGATTATATGTTATTGGATTACATATATTAAATGGAAAACAAAAAATCAAAATTATTCAGTCCTGAAAACCCTTGATATAATTTCTTATAAAAGAATTCCAAAAGGCATTATACAAACTCGATCATTTGTCTATTTAAATTTTGGCAGAGGAGTGCTTTCAAGAGAATCTGTACCCACTGAGTTAAATACAGGGGAGTTTCTAGCTATTGAAAAAAAAAGTCAAGTTTACCCAAGGCTTGAATTTTTTTCTGAAGGAACACTGGCATCAGGGTAAAATACTCAGGGCTATAGCCCCAAGTGATCAGACCTTACGATGCCCGTAGTTAAATGCATGTTTTCCTTTGCATTTGAGCATTAGCTCATTGTAGAAAAGGAGAAAAAAATACTTGAAAGCAAATCTTGACAGTCAACCACTCAACCAAACCAGTAACAGGTTACAATAAAATGTCAGGTGACGTTTAGTCAGTGGGATTAAGGAACTCTCACCTAGTAAATGTCATATCACAGGTGCTGCCAATAGAGGGAGGCTTCTGTTACAGGTACACTGGTATCAAAGGTTATGCCCTCCAAAACATCAGCGTGCCATCACAGTCCTTTTGTTATGCTGTAGTCAACATTACATCATATTGCACCAGCAATGCCAAGTTGTTGGCCCTCTATCAGCATAATCTCATAGTAGCTAAATAGTATATATAAGGATAAATTCACATTGTGTCAGGTAAATGCTGAGCCTCTATCATTTCAGTTTGGATATTGCTATAGAGCATAATGTTCCTATGTCCAAAGGAACATACAATATAAGAAGGCGTACTGGACACACAACTATCCAATTAGTTTTTAAATGAAATTCAAACTGATTTTCATTCAGTGTCAGCGGACAAGTTTACATGAGAGCTCATCTCACACCAAATGAAGAAGGTGCCTTACATAGCAGTTTTATTTCACAAAGACTTTGCGTATAATAGCCAGATGCTGATATAAATTCTGAATGATGAAATTCTGAAATTATATCTGATTCAAAATGTGATCACAAAAACATCTTATGATTGAAAGAAAAATATTCCTTTCATCTGGTTGTTTCTATTTCACTGTAGCTTTGTACATCCACAGTAGGAACTACAGTTTCTCCACTTATTCAGCCTAGAAATTTTGTACTTGACTGTGCTATGGACTCTGGCCATTTTACTTTGGCAGTAATTTTCATTTTAATTAATTATTTTTGTTTGATACTTTTGTTTGATTTTGATACTAACATTATATCTAAGAAATACAAACATCATAAAAATATAATGAATGTACAACTGACATATACCAGAACATACAAGTTTCATGACAAATTAAAAAAAAATGTATTAAATACCTATTAGTAATTCATGTGGTATTGATATAGTTGTCTAGAATGCTATTGTTGTCTGAGAAAGCGATGGCATTTTACAAATAAAAATCAGTACATCTTGATAGTCATCACTTTCCTGGAAACGTGCTTGAGAGTGGCACGTACACAGATGTCCGTCGTTGTCTAGGCAACCCATCCGCTTGTCAGGGCCACAAGTTCCTCAGATGGCACTCATACGGTAGGTTGCCCATAAAGTTCTCTTAGAACTGACTCACCGCTTGCAAAGGTTGATCAGCATGCAAGGGGTGAGTCAGGTGTTGTTCTGCTCATCTTGTTGCAACAGAACAGATCCCCGATCAGGCTGGACATGGCCCTAAAGAGAACCCTGGCTGACACCAGGCTCGATTAAATAAAGTGTAATTGTGGAACACAGCTGGATATTTGTATATGAAAAAGCATGCTGCCTGGATCTGCCAATTCCCGTAAATACAATTCACTCATAATTAGTGCTATGCGGATCAATAACCCCTTGACAATAAAGGTAAATAAAGCTGTGAAGAGGCTAGCTGTTGGAATAGACATCTAATAGGTTCTGTCAGGAAAGAAAGTAATTCATTTTATGCTGTTTTTCAGTTGTTTCTTACCCCTTAAATGTTACTCATTTTGGATAACAATTATTAGGCCCTCTTGTCTCAGGCTGGGGGCTACATGAAGTATAGTGGCCATCTGTCTCACACCAAATTTAGATCACCTATTCAACCAACCAAGTTCATCCTGACAATCCGTCACTGGAGGAGAGGTGGTGTAATGGTGCCTGACTGTGGCAAAAACCTGGTTGCAGCTATTTCACAAGGATAAATGTGTATAGGCAGCTTTTAAATGGATTACTTCAGCTTGGTTCCCCTGTGCTATACTGTTTCCAAAACAAATCAATAACTAACGGAGATCCTGTTCACAAAAAAGCTTGCTCAAAAATGCAGGAAAAGGTAACTGAATAAGAAAATCTTGTAAAAATCCGGATCACATCAAGGGATACACATTTGCTGAGAGGCCAACCCCAAAATAAGTGGATAAATGTGATACTAATATGCTTGTTTTTTTTTTTTTTTTTGAGGCGGCAGCTTGCAATGTTTACTGAAGCAGGGCTGAAATATGGCTTGACGTAGCTGGGCAGTGATGGATAGCATATTTCACTGTCAATGGACATATGTGGCACTAGTGGATAAAGAAAGCATCACTGTGTAGATGAAAACTGGTAGACGGTAATGGACTTGCTGTGACTCAGGAATGCAACGGCCCCAAACATGGTTATATTACAGTCTCTGTGTGACCCCTTCTAAGCAAGCCTCCAATAATGATAACAATTCTGAAGACGTTGGGGAGTCTTTTGGAGGAGATCGGTTTAAAAATTGAAATGGCAAAAGGCTCCTGCAGTTATTGTGGTTCCTTTGCTGAGCTCTAAGCATCTTTGTTGAGTCCTCTGGCCGGGATCATGTGGCAAGCAAACAATGATTATCATGTCTGCTCTTTTGTCTTATGTTTTTGTTCTTCTGCAATGTTAACTCTGGAAGCTTGTCTTGAGATAAATTTTTCTGCCATTTATTTACATAAAATTAATCAGACATTCAAGTCAGACAGCAAGGTCAGTCATTCCCTGGAGCAATTAGGGTTAAGAGTCTTGCTCAAGTGCCCAAATGTGAAATCACCCAGTTATGGGATTTGGACTGACATCCTTCCAATCATGAGTCCTAAACTGCAGATGCACACACTGCCCTTTACTGCATGAAAATGTCAGGTGAAAGTAGAGGCTCTTTACATTAATATTTAGGTATAAAAGTACTCCAGTTTTGAGATATATTATTAGACAAGTGTTAGATTAAAATATATGCAGTTAAAACTGTCATGTTTTCATACTTTTTCTTGAAACTTTTACAATACTGACAGGGGTATCAGTTCCCTACCTTGAGGCATCGAAGCTGTCATAGGATCCCACGGTGTAGTGTCTGAAGAGCTTCTTCCTCTCTGATCTGTCCGTTCTGGTTTCTGCAGAGATAAGGGGACCAACAATCAGTTCCTGGAGGAAACATCAGGCAATAACCTGTGAACGTTTAAGCCATGAACAAGACACCACATCCCTGATATCACAACCAGGCTGATGACAAGAAATTGCCAGATCTCAGCACACTTATCCGAGTGTCCTAATTATTCACTTCCAGGATAAAGTGCTCTTTGTGAACTGCAGATAATCATTAGTGTTCATCATGGCTCTGAGCGGCCTGCTTTAAGTGACCCTCCAGGCATTGACACTGCTTGAGGATAAAGTTTAAATCCCAAGTCAGGCAAAAAACAAAATCGTAGAACCTTGCTGTTGGCTGTAGGAGTTTGTACTTCACACATTTCTGTCACAGAATAAAAGAAAAAAAAAATCAATATTTATGACAATCATCCTATCCCATATGTTTTTACAATATGAAACACAAATGATTAACAAACAAACAAACACACAAATAAATCGGTATGTAATTGTAAAATTTTGGTGTTTAGAAGATTTGAGAACTTGACTGTTGAATAAGTCGAGCCAAAGACAGCCGGTGCAAAAACTACAGGAAAGAGAAAACTAGAGTCGTCTTTTATGGAGCTCAAGACGGCGCCTCCCACACACGCTGCAAGCACACTGCAACTGATTCAGGAGCAGCTAAGAAACCACCCCACAGCAGCTCGGTGAAAATTAAAAATATCTTGAACTCAGAGATGACATCAGTGAAGTCCTTCCAAAGTAAAGCCCAAGCTCCAAGGGCAATATGTTTTCATCATAATTGTTCCAGCATGGGGGAACATCCACATAAATATTCTTCGTGATGATGAGCAGCACGGCAACTATGGCACAGCCAAGCTCACCAAACACCTGCTTAGGGCTGCTTGTAGATTGCCTGATTTAAACAGGGGATCTGTGACCTTTGTGCACGGAACATTGACGGAACACTGACGGAACATCCCTCGGCATCCCCGTTTATGACCCTTAAAGGGGCTCTTGTTCCCTGAAAGCTGAGTTTCCTACCAGCTAGCATATGGGCTGAGATGTGCATGCTTTAACCCTGGTACCCGTTGGGCCAGCTGAGCACGGAGAGGTGATTACGAGCAGTTGAATCCATTGAGGATGGTTGTGGATTCACAGTGAAGTGACTAAGGACACCACAGCTGATCAATGCTGTTCAATTACAGTGCTGGAGACCAGAGAAGGCCTTTCTGATGCAGATGGGAGCGCAGGCTAGGGGCAAGTGTTGCCTCTCTATTACAGCAAGCTGAAGCGGTACTGATAAGGCTCTTACTGACTGTAAACCCTTTAAATGCCAAGCCAACTGTTAAGAATAGGGCCTCCTGCAAGCCCAACACCAGCTAAAGAATTGTGTGTTCGCTCAGCAGGAAAGCGATTCACTCAGTGAGGTGCCACACATTTCCGTTGCTGATATTACATCGATGGAGGGAAAATGTGTCTCAGCACAATAACGGTTGTAATTCCAGCATACAAAGGACAGATTATTTCAAATGGGCGGCGCCAGCAAGGTTTAATTGCGGCCCCAAGAGCATCCTGACAGCAGCTTCCGTTTGACCCTGTGACTGTCAGTGCCATGTCACTACACCTCTGCTATCAGAAGGCTCTGTGAGATTCGGCCCTTTCCCCTTGCGACCTGTATTTAGCTGCTTCACTGCTGGCTGAGGCTGGAGGAGGCTGGCCAGAGCAGGCTGGCTGCCGCCGTCACTTGGGCTGCTCTATCGCCTCTAGGCAGGATTCACACCTCACAGATCAAATCCAATTGCAATTGCAAACAGTTTTATTTTAAGGATCTGCCCAGCATCGCCTCCCTGGTAGGTACAGCTGGTGAGCACCAAGGAAAGGCAGCTCTGTCTTGATGGATCCCTGCTCCTTCTTTCCCCAAGAGCCATCCCGTCTGGGCTCTGGGACCAGCTGAGCTCACAGTTCCCAAGTAAAAGCTCTGGAGTACACCCAGCACACTGGTGCGTGAGGAGACACGGCGCTGACAGCGGACAGTGAGCACTGCACCCTGAGATGCTGCCACCTCAGGAGCTACATTGGAAGGCTCATATGGCCAAGCTGCCGGAGCTCGGAATACACCAAGACTGGAGATCCACACCAAATGTGCCTCACAGCTTCTAAACCATGCAGAAACAGACCTCAAAAACACAGAATTCCCTGTAAAAATTTACTCTAATAGTGAATCTACAGCTACTTAAGTTGTCTTCAATCATTTTTCAGACCAGCTTTTTCCACATTTAAAATAAATAAACCAAAGACAAACACAGCCTCAAGTCCAGTGAAGAACCACAAACACGATTCTATTACCATTACCAAAAAAATTAAGCAAATCAGACAATAAGACAAATCAGTCAATTCCTGAAGCATTCAGCATTGTAGAGCAGGAAAATGAAACTAAGCAGCAGGCCCAGCCTACTGGTCCTAGATCTGCGATGCAGACAGCATCATTTCACAAGCTGAAGCGATCCTGTCCATCTGGTGCTATTTCTAACCCAAATTCAGAAACGCAGCCCCACAGTACCTCCAAAGTGAACTTTCTTCCTACACTTGGGTGTCTCTTCCATTTGCCCCCGCTGTCCCACGTCTCTCCAGCTGACTGCAGTTTCCCGGAAACACGGAGGCTTCTGAGGTGAGGAGACTAGCTCCACCTTTACCTCCTCAGACCCGCGATGCCCAGAAAATTGTGCCCACAAAGTTTCGAGTATCCCAAATGAGGTGAGTGAGCAGCCATAATCGCCACCGTGGGAAAACAGGAGAGACCGCGACACGGACGAAGAATCCTATTCAAGCTCCGTTGTTAGTGCCGGGAGAGAGAGAGAGAAAAAAGTACAAAAAAAAAAGAGGAGAAAAAACCTATATCATGCCAAGGCCCACTCCATAGCAACCGGGGTGTACAGTGTAGAGAAGGTTTCCATGGAGATGCATCAATCAGGAATGTCCATGAGTGTTGCACTGAAGAGTTTCTGAGAGACTGGAGCGATTACACAGTCTGTAGATTTGACAAATGTGGAGAAATGTACATTAAAATGACCCCTTTATTCCTGTACCGGAAATGTCATTATTTGCAATGTGATTCTGCTACTATTATTATTACTATTACTACTACTGCTAATAATAATAATAATAATGATAATACTACTAATAATAATGATAATAATAATAATAATTTACAGGAATAATTATTGTCATAAATGAATATAATCAAGTAAATCAAGCATCATATAATACATGAAACATTTTACATAGTCCTGCTACAAATGATTTCTTCACCAGCAGGTGTTAACAGATGAAGTGTGATATTTAAACATTTCATTTTGGGTGAAAATGAAACAATTAGAATTACAGCTAGAAAACATCTACAAATGTTACATAAAATTCTAAAGTACAAATTAGATTATGACTGTTTTAAATCTTAATTCTTTCCATTTAAAGGACATGTGTCCAGGTCAACAAAATCTGACTGAACACTTAAATACACATTCATCCAGTGAGCATAAATGATTAATGTTCCATTTATTGAATAAACAATTTATTGACAACACTCCTTACAGTATTTTTCCCATCAGAACAACTTCTACTTTATGTGACCGATCGTGAATGTAGTATGTCTTGTTTGTTTGTATGTATCTATGTGTGTGTGTGTGTGTGTGTGTGTGTGTGTGTGTGTGTGGGGGGGGGGGGGGTATCTTTGGCTTGTGAGTGCATGCACTGAGAAAAGAGGAAAGAAAAAATCAAAAGATGATACATATAAAGAGTGAAAGATGATGACGATGTTATTATTAATATTATTATTATCATCATCATTATCAGAAATGGAGGACTATCGTTATCTTTATGGATGTGCATGTTCATGTGTGTACACACGCACCCTGTGCGTCCTTTGCATGAACATTCTTCGGGTGTGTGGGTGAGGCTGCAGTGAGGTAGGCAAGAGTAGGAGTGAGCTGGGAGATCTACACTGGGCCAAAGCGAGCAGCAGGGGCACCTTCAGTGTGCGAATGTGCGAGCACGCATGTGCACACTCCAACAGAAACGGCATAGAGACAAGGAGCACACTCCTCCCACACAGACCCTTTGTGCCAGCACTAGTCCCAGTTCTACACATCCTTCCCAGTTCCTGTGGCGGACACAGATAAAGCTCAGCCCTCTAGATCCATGCATGTGTGCTTTTGGAAAGCAGTGGCAGCGTATCTACAGCTGGTGCGACTGCACACAGCAGAGGGCACACACCAGAGAGGTGCATGCGTGTAAAAGTACATTTGAGTATATGGGCTTACTAGGCCCAGTTAGTGAAGCTGATGCTGACTGAAGAAGCAGCATGATGTGGCCACCCACTGGATAGACTTAAATGACAGTGAAGAAGTTCACTGCGTAATCTGCCTTGTCCCTACAGAAAGGTTTTGTTTCTTTGAGGATGCTGGTGTTTCCGAGATGCCCTTTCATTCCAATGGTAATCTTTAGTTCTTTGGGCAGTGGTGGCTTAATGGTTATGAAAGCGCATTTGTAATTGAAAGCTCGAATCCCTGACCGACCAGGCACCACTGAGGTACCCTGAGCAAGGTACCATCCCAAAGCACTGCTCCTCGGGCACTGAATTAGCTGCCCCCTGCTATGTCACGACGTCACATATGGGCTAAATGCAGAGGACACATTTCGTTGTGCACTATAGTGTGTCAACACTGATCACTAAATTCTAAATACAATATGGGAACAAGCTTTAATTCTCTGAGCACTCGGCCTTTCAATTTGACAAACTATCAACACAGTGAGATTACAATCAATTAGAAAAGCATCACTGTGTCTGTATTATTCAAATCTTTCTATGAGCACTGCAAGTCATGCTATTTTTGAAGTGGCTTGCGGAAAAAGCAGATATAAACTACACAAGCGTGAACAAAGTGTGACACTCAACCAACATCACATCTGACAACAGCACATCCAACCAATATGTGTGACCACCATCCATAAATAAGGCCAACAATAGACCTAAACCATGTGTGTTTAGTACAGTTGGAAGTCAAACAGTGCAGGAACCCTTTGCAACTCTGAATTTAAAGTTTGGACATACATGTTTATAGAAATATATATTCCTGATATCCCTGTATGAGGAAATGGAAGCTGAATGAGAAATGTTTTCTCTTCAGTTCAAAGCTTGAAGAAAAACACATTTATGATCCACTTTACATAGTTTTTTTCATTAGTTCAGCTAGTTTCAAGGTCTATGGTTTGATTTTAATAGGTCACATTGGTGTGACCTTAGAATCTAAAGATGTGCTGTACAGGTACATCAGGGACCCAATCTCAAATCCCAGTGTGCCACATTAAGCATCTCTGGTGAGGCGGGTGGGGAGTTCCTCTACCCCCACCAGCCAGGAATACCTACTGACTGTCAGTATGGAAGCTGACTAGCTCTTCTTACAATTTAGTAATTAATTGTCAGTGATGACACACTACAATGCCCAATGAAATTCTTCAACGAGTCTTCGCTGCATTTAATCCATATGTGCCAATATGACATAGCAGGGGGCAGCTAATTCAGCACCCGGGGAGCAGTGTTTGGGGGTGGTACCATGTGCAGGGTACCTCAGTGGTGCCTTGCTGGTCAGGGATTCGAACCCACAATCTTTAAATTATAACTGCGCTTCCCTATCCAGCAAGCAACCACTGCCCCGAGTTACAGACCAGTCTAGATTAGATATTTGTGTGGATATGTAGAGACTGCCATTATTTCCACCACACTGCCTTGCATTCCTGATTCCTTGCTCTGGTATTTGGAAAATTCGATTTGGGTAACTAGATCTGCTGTGGTTAGGGCTGTCACTATCAGTCATATTAATATTAGAGTAACCTAATGATTAATGTGAGTAATCACTTTATAAAACTTGGATAGCAATTGATGCGCAGTCACTCACACATGCAGTCAATTTAGGCACTCCTATTAACTCAAGTTGCGTGTTTTTCGATTGTGTGCAGAAACATGTAATCTTCACTCACACAAAGTGGTGTGCGGCGACAGCTCTACTCCAAACTTTGCGCGTTATGCACATGCAACTGTATGGAAGTAAATCTGTGTCATCACAATTTTAATTTTATATGCCACTGAAATTCTAACATTGAATATTTACGCATTGGCAATATGCATCGGAAATTCGATGGTCCGAATTCACATGCAAAAATATGAGGTTAAAAATATGAGTTATACATCCGGGATACCAAGGCCAAGCAATCGAATCTGTGGCTGCGTTCGACTTGGGTTTAGGTCTGTCTGCAGCTGACGTGACAAGAGCATCTGGCTATGGCTGCAGGAGTGGAGTATAAACTGACTGCAGCCAAGTTGGACAACTTCTACTCCTCATAGTGTGTCATCTGCATGCACATGACTTCTTTTCCAATAACCAATTCCTGATCCAAACTGTTAGCAGTGAAAAAAAATTAACTATTGTGCATAGTGGCCCTGTGTAAAAACATAGCTGCCAGGAAAAAGATCAAATACATGTAATTCAAGGAATCAAAGTTTTTATTGTCATGTACTGACTGACAATTCTTACTTGAATGCCTTCTTCACAGACTGGACAATTAAATAAAACAGCGCAACATTACAGTAGCTAACAATAAATAAACCACTAACTTACGTGTACGTTTAGAGCATTTATGTCATTTATTTAAACTTTTTTTACCAGATGAATTAACTGGAAAACAGTTATAACTGCTTTACGTGATATTCGGGAGAAATAGCAGATAACGCCTCGGAACTGCCTGGGATACAAACGTCAGGACCAGAATGCATTGCTGTTGTGTTGTAAGGTGCTGCATGAAGTCGAACACAGCCACAGATTTGATTGCTAAGCCTTGGTATCCCGGATGTATAATTTGTATTTTTTACCTTGTATTTTTGCTTGTGAATTTGGATTGTCAAATTGGAGCAACTTTGAAATGTTGTCTTTGTATTTTTAACCTCATATTTTTGCAGTCAGTGTGAGGTAAATCTCCATTGCTTTTCATTGAAAGAGTGTTGTACTTTAAAAAACATTACAAAAATGAGTGAGAAGGAAAGAAGTGGACAATAACAGTTCACCAAAACACATTTATTTTCCTCAGTTTTGGAATGTTTTGGATTGAGATCCGTGAATGTATTCTACCAATACGTTCTGTGACAACTGTATGGCAAGTGTTTTCTGCAAAAAAATGATAACATGAAAATACAATCTCCATGAAACTAAACATTTAGTTTTCAATGTTGCCAAAATGAAATTGTACCATTTGCATTTTAATTTTCCACCCATAAGTCAGATGTGAAAAATTATAAAATAAAATTAAATAACCCTTTTGTCTTTTCATTTTCCAATTTGTCTTTTCATTTTCTACTTTGCTTTGGAAATGAGTAGCTAGCTTAAGTCATGTTTGACTTTGTCATTAGCTCGGGTGACACGGGTGACAATATACAATAAACACAATGAAAATAGAATCAGCAAACGCACTGAGAAAGCGCTGCGGTGACCCATAGCTCCCCCCACCGCCTCGCTCCAATTAACATATATTTTCATGTTGTGAACTCGAAAACGAAAAAGCAGTAGGAAAGTCGGAAATGAAAAGTCAAATTGGAAAATGAAGACAAAAAGGCTATTTCGTTTTATTTTTTAAAATTTTTCACATCTGACTCATACATCAGTGGAAAATTAAAATGCAAATGGTGCTATTTTCATTTTCGCAGGATTTTTGCACAAAAGACTTTCAACACAAATGGCAAAGTGGAGATTGTATTTTAATTTGATCATTTTCATTTTATTTTTATTTATTTCATTTTACCAGCATCCTCAAAGAAACAAAACCTTTCTGTAGGGACAAGGCAGCTTTCACTCTCCTTTTTTATGCTCAGTTTTCCTTCCACAATATTGTCTGTAATCAAGAAGGTCAATTTTAATCCATGCTTCTTAATAATTCAGTAATTAAGTATAATCCAGTCATCTTGACAGCTCTAGCTGTGGTAAACAGTTAAATGCTATTGCAAAATACCTTCTCCTGACAGTCAATATAATAATAAAACTCCTTTTCACTTCTGCTTAAGAAATCCTAAGCACATCCTGACTTTCAAATGCTTGTATTAACACAAACATCCAATGGCTATAAAGTTAGCTATTCAACCAAAATAGCGAAATTCACATCTGCAGATGCTTGATGTGGGAAGTCAGAGTAATCATGTTTTCAGAAAGCTTGTTAGTGTTTTATCAATGGGAGAGTTTATAAAGACTTCAGCATACGCCTTGTGTTACAGCTGGCAGGCCAGCCCTCATTTTCCAGTGAGGAAAAAGTCATACTTGTGAAAAGATCTGGATGTTTTGGAATTAAACTATAGTGAAAAAAACACATCTAAAGCTAATTAATGGAAATTTCCTGAGCCCTTAAACTTGTATAGTGTTTTGATAGCTTAAAAAAAAACACAATATGCATGACAGAGAAGTTCCTCCAAGACTTCAGACTGTGGAAAAATCCAACGTACAGGCCTCCTCAACTGCGAGGATATATATGACATCCAGGTCATACTATGAAATTCACAAAAAAAAACTGCACGAACACTTATTTCTTACAAATTAAACATAACAATATGGTTTCATTTTCCAAGATGTCGGTCAAGAAGTCAATCTACCTCCATACTAAATATAGCTTAATTTTGAAGTACAATGAAGAATCATTAACCCAACCAATGGTAAAGAAAATTTGATGCCTCAGCAATAGAATTCAAACATCCGACTTCAGAGGTCTGAGAAGGAAGGACCGCAGAGTCCCTCTAGAATTTCGCGATGAATACTAAATCAAGCTAACTGCAATGTAGGAGTTTGCAATATTTCAAAGTTGCCGCAACTTTCCCCCAAGAAAAGGCCAAATCAGAGAGTTTGCATTTGAACCATGACACGTCCTGTGATGACATCGCAGCATGTATTCACGTGTGTTTTTCCAAGCAAGTCCATTTAAAGCATTCACTGATGGCTGTGCTAAGACAGGTTACTGTTTGTAGAACAAGGGTGTCTCAAAACGTTATTTTTGGGTAAAAAATTCGTTCTTCCACTTTTCGTTGGACAGGGATGACATGTCTCTCTTCACTGGTATTATTTTAACAAATTCACGGACATGCAATTTTGCCAAATTATTACAAAATTGCTTACAAAAGGCACCACACAAACAAAGCATTTTATCTGCAACAATCACAACAGATTTTAAATGTGATTTTAAATAAGGGCTGACTAAATATTTAACTCCCAGGGATATAAAAACCTGGGTAACAAAGAGAACATAGAGCCCTAGGCAGCAGTGGAGAGTGCCAGCACTGCTGGAGGCCAGTCTTGGGTTTATTTCTCCCATCAGCCCTTGGCCAGGGGAAGGCATGGAGATTCATGCAGTGTCTATCCAACCCCCAGGTCCCACCGCACCAAGGATGAAGTCTGCCATGCTGCTTTAACAGACTGTAGCTCTGAGCCCCATTTCAAGACCCAACCAAACTGTTGCCTTTATGTCTAAATAAAGCAAATCTGCTGATTCTTGATCCCGTTTGGTTGGGGGGGTGGGGGGGGGGCATAAAGTAAAAGCTTCTCCACTTGGCAGATAACCTGTGTGGTCGACCCTGGGACACTCTCCCTGCTTGCAGTCCAAAGAGCAGGGCATGAAGAAGGCAACATTGCACACTGGGCCCATCTGCCTTGTAGAATCAGGGGAGCCAGTGCAACACAATATGAAAAACGGGGGCAGAGAGCGAAAGTAAGCGCGAGACCAAGTTGATGTCACAGAGGACAGAGCAAGAGACAGACAGACAGACAGACAGACACCAGCTGCTTCCCCACACAGGAAGGAGGCTCACACACATGCCCACACCATGCCGGGCTACAGATGTGAGGCCACTCTCGGGCATCTGGCATCTGTGCCAACTGCGTCAACAGGCCCAGATCACTGTGCGGCAAAACAAAGCCATGGCCCATGCAGCAAACAGCTGACGTTTACTATTCTTAACCAGTGCTGATAACTGCCATTCGATTAACCACATCATCGCAGTGCCAAGCAGCCTAGCCTCCCGGTCGCTGAAGCACTGCCCTCACTTACGTGGCCTCTCGTCACTTGGCTTGCTGGGGAGCTCCTCCACGCAATCCGCTGGGAACCATCCTATGTGACCTCGGGCGCTGCCTTCCCAGAAGCCCCCTTCGCCAATGCTCAGGACTAGACCAGGGAACAAAAGAAGGACCGCTTAACAGACAACGTGCACAGCTTGAGGTCTTCAAATAGGTTTGCACATGCTCAACATTAAATGGAAAGTGCTACCGTGAGAAGCACAATAAGGCTGCAAAAACCAAGGTTAAAGGTTATTCAGTAGCTTACCACACAATAAATCTAGCATTCATGTGACTCTTTGCCTACTACGCATGCCCATATCCTGCCTGGTATTATTTTTTGCAGAAAATTTTGTAGTAATCAGAACTCTATATGTAGCTGGGAGGCATAATCTGTCGCCCATTCTCTTTACCATCTGCTGAATGCAGCTTGGCGCCCTAAGTGTTCCTTGCCAGTGGCAGCAGAACGACACAGAGTGTCATGCGCCGGGCACAGTCTGCGCACGGACCAAAACCTTCTGCGCTGTTCTCTCCTCATACTTAAAGGGTTATATGGTACAGGCTAGGCCAGCACGACGTGCAACAGATCACAAGGACTACAACAGTCAGCTCGGTTGAGATTAGACTTGGGTGCCATCTAACTTTTCACACCGTCACATGGTCTAGTATGGTTGTAATGGTACACATATTCATGGTGTGGTGTCATCATTTTCAGTAGTTACATCATTTTCAGTTCAGAACACACAACACAATGAATGAATGCATTGCTTGACACAGGCAAAACCTAAATTCAGAAATGGGGCTGGGTGATCACGATATTATATTGCAAATGCTCAATAATCACCCGGGCTTCCGATGAGAGGCGAAACATTTGGCCGGACGCTAGTTTTACGGTATTAAAGGAACTTTTATTTATGCCCACAATTTGTTAAACAGATTAGTTGTGCACCAAAAAAAAATCTTAATCAGATGCACTGTGGCAACTCCCAAAGGTTAGTAATCTGTATAAACCCTGTATCTTTATGTTTATGAAATTTGGTTAGCAGAGCACACCACATACTGTAATACTGTTTTGGTATACTATGGCTTGGTATTCTTCAATGCAACATGCACTGAAGTGTTTCTCAGCAGCCAAAACATCTTTTAAAAGAGGAAATATTGTGGATAAACAAGGTAAAAAGACGTCAGTGGTGTGGCAGCACATTTATTTAATATAAGGATATGCGTAATTTATACTGATTACCAACTTTTGGGCATCATAAAAAAAAATTTAGCCACACTACTAATCTGGGGTGGCTTTCCCGAAAGCAATTTATCTTGGCGTATAACGAACAAGATAAAGAATGACATAGGCAAAGAACGAGTGAGGTCTACGTGCGTTTCCCAAAACGCTTTGTTATTTCAGAATTAACGAACAAACTTCATGTTCACTTTGCTGGCTCCTCCCCAGCCTCCACGTGAGAAAAGCACAGACTGTGGATAACAAGAACCTCAATTCCATATAATTCATTGGTGAAATACATTATAAGACGTATGCAAATGTGAAAAAAAACAAATTAGAAAATCAATAAAAAACATAAGGATTTCCGAAACAGTAAAGTTAAGAAACTTTTAACATCATCCTTAGCCTCCAAAGGAATGTCGAAAGGAAGATTGATTTGGAGGCTAAGGATGATGTTAAAAGTTTCTTCCAGTATTTTAACTCTAAAAGAGCTCTAAAGGCTGAAATTACTA
>JAODKF010000095.1:165800-185387 GCA_026779585.1 Mormyrus proboscirostris
ATATAACAAAATGAAAGCTAAGAGCTCTACATACAGGCTATGTACACCATCCACACACACATATATATATATATATATATATAACAAAATGAAAGCTAAGAGCTCTACATACAGGCTATGTACACCATCCACACACATATACATATATAATAGCATGTGTAACATTCTTTGGTTATACGTTAAAGTTAATTGTGAACTGGGCAAATGTCGAGTCTGTTGTGCATGAGGCCAGTTACCCAAAAAAGACATAGTGTTTCATGTGCTGTGACAAAGAATTTTGTTTGTTAATATTTTTTACACAGTAGTGTATGTGTGTGTTCCGTTCAATTTAGTCTCAGATGGCAGAATAAAGTTAAATAATATTTGGTTCGGTACCCTGAGGGATGCATTATGCTGTGGGGAAGCTATCGGAAGGAAACAATGCTAATGCTTTAAATCAGAGGTAACACAAGGGGCAGGAATACTTTCCCGTAAAGTTAAAACTTCAGTCTTTCTTTGATGACTTTCTGTTATCGAAGGCAACCCATCATCAAATGGCAAACAAGTACTAAAGTGATTTAATATAATGAACATTGCCTTGGGCTAGCATCATGATGTCATGCTTTTTTAGAGTAATGATGCTGCCTCATTCAGCTGCATTCAGAGCATTTGGTGTGTCTGCCATAGTACAAATGAGTTGCTACCATGGACAACCTGTTCCTGAATATACGTACGCGTTTTTTTGGGCCATCATATACATCTTAAGGTTAAAATGACGTGATTTTGCTCCTTTTCTATATGCTACTTTATCATTCCTTGATTTTCTGACAGAGATGACTGGTAGCCCCCTAACTAGACATCTCACTGAAGTGGAGTGTTTTACAAACAGAATCAGGCTTTAGTGTTTCAGAAGTTCAATTAGAAGTGCACTTATTTTAGAAGTGTGAGTCCACAAGCAGCTGTTCCTGCACAACATGCTGTACAATATGTATAAATATAGATTTAGAGTCTGAGTACCCTTCCCTACCTTAATTTTTCTGAGATATTTATAACTAAAACATCCTTTTTTTCATGATGCTTAAGAATTCAGTATATGGGCTTCCGGTGAGTGAACCTATAATAATCACTAATCTTGAAATCATCCTGCCCCTATGCATCCATTAAGTGGAGCTGGAGGAATTCTGACTGGTTTTTCCCCAATTGTTAAACATATATTTATTGTGTTTTTTTGTTTTTAAAATAAAAATATGACTGAATTGCATAAATTGCTTAATGTAGGCATTAACGTTTCTAACTTCTTCGAAAAAAGGTAAAAGCTGTCAATGCAAACACAACTGACCATGTTTCATAAATGACATCTGTTTATTCACAACAGAATTCCAAGAAGCAAGGTGATTTTTGGTAGCTTATTTGTACTTCTGTATAGGAAATAAGGACACTTACGCTTTATGACCAAACACATGTGGATACCAGCATCCAGCATCTCATTCTGAAACTAAGGGTATTAACATGACTATGAATATATATTGGTCATTGTTGCTATAAAAACCTCCAGTTTTCTGGGACGGCTTTCTATTAGTTGATCGAACATTGTCGGTGGAATTTACTGCCACTCAGCTTGGCTGTTGATAGTGGGGGATCAGGTCCCTTTCTGTCAGTTCGTGTGGCTACAACTTCACAGCTGAACAAGCTCCCAGCCATTTGGACCTTCGTAATCAGTTCACTTGTGGTTGACCAGGGCAGCACTTGCTGGGCAGAAATGTGGTGAAGAGACTTGTTGGAATGGCACCCTGTTATGGTGCCAAGTGGAAAGTCATTAACTGTTCTGTAAAACACCCGTTATAGTGATAATTTTTGTTGCCGGACATTGCATTACTGTGTGCTTAATTATACACCTGTGTCAGCAATCGGTGGTTTAATTAGGCCATTCCTGTAATTAATAGCGGTGTCCACATACTTTTGGCCATAAAATTTATTATAAAAATTAGCATATTATTTGGAAAATCAGATATGTCTGATGATGAAAATATTTTGAGATACTCATCTCTCAGCCAGTTCTCAGAAGTTCTTTACCCTGCATTTTGTAGTTGCTGTCATTGGTTCATTTGAGTAAGTTCTTACTCAAAATAATGTCTTAAAAAAGCACTTCTTATAAATACCTTTAGATTTTTTCATGTGTAATTGAGTTTCATATAGGGCAAAATACATGTGGTAGGCTGGAGTTCAGCATTGCTGATCTGAATTTGCTGGGATATACATTCTGTCTCATTAAATATAACACGTTGATTATATAACTGATGAACAACTCTAGGTGCCTATTTTAACAATCTAAAGTGCACAGTATGAAGTACACAGTGCAAGATCTTTTAGGGTGTGGCCAACCCACTTTTGCTAGTTTAACGGTAAAAAAATAGTTGCTGTGCCAGGCACAACCCCCAAAAGGGTTGTACTGAGTCTCACAATTAGTCATTAGCTGTGCTTGGGCTGTAACATTAGGGCTGGGCGATTCATGATAATTATTGTGATACAGTTTTCCCTCAATATTATTGTGAAAAATGCTTGATGGAAGTTTGATTTGAAATAATGTCACTATCTCTAACTGCTTGTCAGGATCAGCAAAGAAGCACAAGTGCAGACACAGCTGTAAAAACACAAATGGGATTTATGGGACAAATAAGTGAATGAATAGACAGACAAAAGACAACAAAGTAAAAACAACAGGACAACTCACTAGGAGTGCAGGTAAGTCCAAAGCAATCCATCAAATTAGGCTAAACCAGCGGAGTAATAATCCACAGAGAATTTAGAAATGCTAGGAAAAATGTGACCGGTGGCATTTTGTCAGCACTGATGTAAATAACCTAGCCTCCCTCCAATCACTGTGTCCTGAGAATGGACAAACTGCACAACAACCACACAGCAAGGTTTATTGAGTTAGTGGAACACCCCACATATTACTGCTCTGCTAATAGACACACATCATGGGGGATAAAAGCTCCCTCAGAGGAAACTTCAGTATCAGCAGCCACATCATTTTAAAAAGGAGATATTGTGGATAAAGCAGCTACAGACGCCAGTGGTGCGGCAGTTTAAGACTGACGCTGTGTGCTGTAATCTCTGCTGGACTAAAACTGGAAATACCACAAATTTATTTCAACACTCAAAGTATTACTTTCCAGTACAACAAGACAGAATGCAAGTGCTTACAGTCACAGACACCAGCAATTAGTATTGCAGTTTCCAGTCGTATCCCATATTGAGTCAAAACGGGATTCAGAATTTTATTTTTCAGTACAAGGTTGGTCGGCAGCTCTATCTAACGTGAAACCTGCCCCCTGTCACAAGGAGTGAAGCAGTCAGAGAAAAAAACCCAGTAATCGATTGTGCTATTGCCATATTACAAGTGAAATATATATATATAGAAATTGCATGACATATTTATTGAAATTTGATTTCAGTTTGCAGTTCATTCATTTCATTTGTCATCTTCTTCATGTTCTGTGTAAGTGGAATCCTAAAGGAATTTTAAGCACAAGTGGAGCTTCACAGTAAAGAAACAATGAATTTTTATTAAAAGTAATGACAAAGGAATCACATCATGATAATCACTGACATTGGCTGATATGGAAAAAAATTATCGTGATAAAATATTTTGCCATGTTGCACAGCCTTATGTGACATGCTATAAACAAGTCAGAGTATCATCTCCCATTCCCTTTAAGGGCCAGGTGCACTTGCACCTTGGCGGATTGCTATTATAATGCTGGATTTGCCACATAGTAGAAACGGACACTTCTCTGCAGGGGTAATAGATCAGCTCGTACATGAAGAGAAAGCATGTGAGCAGACCATTTGTGGTAACAGCAGATTCCAGCAAAGTCTCCATTCCCAAAGGAGCTGTGGCTATAGCCTGTGGCACAGGACAAATTTTCACTTTTGATTGCGGAAGTAGGCAGGAAGTGACTGAAGAATTTAAGTGAATAAGTATCGCTCAAATATTTTTGTATTTTTATATTTTTAATATATTATTTTAGTTATTTTTTGTTATCATAGCAAATTATTATTTATTTTCACGAGTAATTAAAAATCACGTTTGAATTTTCACTGGAATAAAAGAGAAATAAACTACTGTGACTAATTTGGTTTTTACCCAGCCAGTCTATGCTGGAACGTTGGGAAGGACGTTAGCATTTTGAAGGTTGTCATCACTCTCGTGAGCGTCTGCTTATACAAAGAGACTTGCATTGCGCCTGATGCCGCTTTGTGCCGGACACTAAATAGGTCCTCTAGTGTTTCTGACCGATTGTAACTGAGCTGGCTGAGGTGAGGGAAAACCTGCAGACACAATGGTACATCTTTACACGGACAAAAGGTTTTGTTATTAGTCTGTGACTGGAACAGTTGCAACTAGGCCATTAATTTTATTCATGCTCCCTAAAAGCCACAATAAGATTTCTTTGACTTGGTATCTTTGTTTAGCACTTGTTTAACCAGTTGTGACAAAAATGTGTTTGGTCAGTTTTCAACCTGACAAATAAGCAACATTGAGGGATAACTATATGTTACCAGCTCTTATATGCATTGTGCCGTGTATGACTTTTTGTTGGGTTATAAGCAAATCTGTGAAAAGTAGGTTAAGAGGAAGGGACAGGGGGAGTGATTCCGTTGGGCCCCTTTAAGCTTAATGCAGGGGGATTTGAGTCTGGGGACGGGCAGAAATGTCTTTGCTGTAGCAAACAGGAAATGCATTATTTGAATTATCGGTCATTGACATCAGGTGAGTGTAGGTTGTCGTTTGACCTTGCCCTACCCTGGGATGTCCATATCAATCTTACATACTGATAATCAATTGAATGATTGATCAATCAATCAGTCAATCAATCAATCAATCAATCAATCTTTATTTAAATAGCACTCACCACAGGGTTTACAAAGTGCTTTACAGACATTTTAAAAGAAGAAGAAAAACACAAGAAGTAAGAAAATGAATAAATGAAGAAGAAATGAATAAAATAACCAGTTTTCATAGGTCAAGTGGTGAAAAAATTAGTCAGTTTTAGCCTGGATTTGAAAGTACTAATACCTGCAGTAGCTCTCAGCTTTTCGGGGAAAGAGTTCCAGAGTTTGAGACCATAGTGACTAAAAGCTGTGTCGTCCTCAGCTGGGTTTTAGAAATAATCAGGAAACTTCTCTCGGACGATTTGAGAGACATGCCTATGACATACTGTACATTACAATCATGTCACTGAGGTAGGACAAAGCAAGACCATGTAAATATTTAAAAATAAACAAAGGGACTTTTAAATCAATCATTAAAGCCAAAAGAAGCCGGTGCAGGGATTTAAGAGTAGGTGTGATGTGATCCCTGTGACGGGTGCGTATTAACACTCTGGCAGTATCATTCTGGACCCGCTGTAGATTTCTTAGGTAGACCAGACAGGAGTGCATTACAGTAATCTATTCCACTTGAAACAAAACCATGTATTAGTTTTTCACAGTCAACAAATGACAGCGTTCATTATATGCATAGCTGGTTCCTTACAGTGCAGCTGTCCATTAGTTGCACCACAAAATACTTGGACTGCCTTGTTTGTGGTTGATGAGATAGAAGGCAGGAGTCCTATGGGAGACAAAGCGCTGATCTCGGCTTTCCTAGTCATTAGACAGCTGGCATATCTGCAGCTTTGGGTGCTTGTAACGTCAGTACTGTCAGCACATGTGTTTTATTCCACAGGAATGTGACTGATGGTCACAAAATATATTGCAAATTAAATGAATTTATGAATCTGTATCTTGATATGCTTGTATATGACAGATTACAGCTATTCTTGTAATCGTGATATAAAATTATAGAATAAAGAGAGCAACAAACTTTTTTGATTTTGGGGGAACATAACGATTTGTAAGGTGTATTTATTAGGGGTGTGAATTAAGACATATTAAATATTGGGCAGTACACTACAGCCCCCTCCACACCCCAGGTCCTATGCCCCTATTTTGGACACACCAAAAATGTTAGTTTTGTGTTCTTGTACAAAACATCTTAGAGACTTATTTCAGTTTTGAGTTCCAGCCTTGTTTTGTCTTTCTTAATATGTTTGATGTTTTTTTTATTTTATTGCATATTAATGTTTTTGTTTTCATTTCCACTCCACACTAACTTCAAGGAAACACACATTATGTGTGAACAGCTGGAATACTATACATGTAATTGCTGTCGACAGTATGGAAACAGGAATGGAACAATTTTGCATAATTTCTTCTGAAATTAAGGATCTGGGTACAGAAGACTGTTCAGTATAATGCTAAATTAAGTTGACACAGGTCTGGCATACAAATTATCATGGTCTTTATTTTTAAAGAAACAAAAACACTTTTCCATGCATGACTACTGGACATAGATTAAACTACTGTGGTATCTGATTGCATTTAATCACTGTGAAACTAATTTGCACCATAGCATTTAGCATATGCTTATATACTCACCTCTGGTGTGCCTTGATTGACTTCCGCCACAAGGTGACTCCATCTGCAGCAGTGAACATTCTGGGAGTGCAGGTAGAGGCTGTGTCTGTGTACAGATATCTGGGTGTTCACATAAACAACAAACTGAACTGGTCACACAACACAGATGCCCTGTACAAGAAGAGACAAAGCCGTCTCCATCTGCTGAGGAGGCTGAGGTCCTTTGGTGTGTGCAGGACACTACTAAGGACATTTTATAACCCTATGGTAGCATCTGCTATATTCTCCGTGGTGGTCTGCTGTGGGTGCGGGAGCTCAAAAAGGGACAGGAAGAGACTGAACAAACTGGTCTCCACTGAGGAGGTGGCTGAGAGGAGGATGCTGGCCAGATTTACATCCATTATGGTCAGTCCCTCTCACCCCCTCCATGACACAGTGAGGACATTATGAAGCTCCTTCAGCAACAGACTACTGCATCCAACATGCAACAAGGAACGCTTCTTCATTCCATCTGCCATCAGACTTTATAATAACTCAGTCACCTAAAGTTCATAAATGATGTCACTATTCTGTATATTGTGCAATATCCACTGCAAAGGCATACAACTACAGTCAGGTCCATAAATATTGGGACATCAACACAATTCTAATCTTTTTGGCTCTATACACCACCACAATGGATTTGAAATAAAACGAACAAGATGTGGTTTAACTGCAGACTTTCAGATTTAATTTGAGGGTATTTACATACAAATCAGGTGAACGGTGTAGGAATTACAACAGTTTGCATATGGGGCCAAAAGTAATGGGACAAATTAACAATCATACATCAAACTTTCATTTTTTAATACTTGGTTGCAAATCCTTTGCAGTCAATTACAGTGTGAAGTCTGGAATGCATAGACATCACCAGATGCTGGGTTACATCCCTGGTGATGCTCTGCCAGGCCTCTACTGCAACTGTCTTCAGTTCTGGCTTGTTCTTGGGTCATTTCCCCTTCAGTTTTGAATGCTCAATCAGATTCAGGTCAGGTGATTGACTTGGCCATTGCATAACATTCCACTTCTTTGCCTTAAAAAACTCTTTGGTTACTTTTGCAGTATGCTTAGGGTCCATCTGCATTGTGAAGCGCCGTCCAATGAGTTCTGAAGCATTTGGCTGAATATGAGCAGATAATATTGCATAACATTCCACTTCTTTGCCTTAAAAAACTCTTTGGTTACTTTTGCAGTATGCTTAGGGTCCATCTGCATTGTGAAGCGCCGTCCAATGAGTTCTGAAGCATTTGGCTGAATATGAGCAGATAATATTGCCCGAACCATTTCAGAATTCATCCTGCTGCTTTTGTTTGCAGTCACATCATCAATAAATAAAAGGGAACCAGTTCCATTGGCAGCCATACATGCCCACGCCAAGACTCTACCACCATCATGCTTCACTGATGAGGTGGTATGTTTTGGATCATGAGCAGTTCCTTTCCTTCTCCATAATCTTCTCTTCCCATCACTCTGGCACAAGTTGATCTTTGTCTCATCTGTCCATAGGATGTTGTTCCAGAACTATAAAGGCTTTTTTAGATGTTGTTTGGCAAACTCTAATCTGGCCTTCCTGCTTTTGAGGCTTACCAATGGGTTACATCTTGTGGTGAACCCTCTGCATTCACTCTGGTGAAGTTTTCTCTTGATTGTTGACTTTGACACACATACACCTACCTCCTGGAGAGTGTTCTTCATTTGACTAGCTGTTCTGAAGGGGTTTTTCCTCACCAGGGAAAGAATTCTTTGGTCACCCACCACAGTTTTCTGTGGTGGTTTTTTGGTGTTGCTGAACTCACCGGTGCAGTCTTTCTTTGTAAGAATGTTCCAAACAGTTGATTTGGCCACACGTAATGTTTTTGCTATCTCTCTGATGGCTTTGTTTTTACTTTTCAGCCTAATGATGACTTGCTTCACTGATAGTGACAGCTCTTGGATCTGATATTGAGAGTTGACAGCAACAGATTCTGAATGCAAATAGCGCACTTGAAATGAACTCTAGACCTGTTATCTGCTCCTTGTAAATAAGATAATGAGGGAATAACAGACACCTGGCCATGGAACAGCTGAGCAGCCAATTAGTCCCATAACTTTTGGTCCCTTACAAAGTGAGAGTCACATATATAAACTGTTGTAATTCCTACACCGTTCACCTGATTTGTATGTAAATACCCACAAATTAAAGCTGAAAGTCTGCAGTTAAAGCACATCTTGGTGGGCAGTGGTGGTTTGATGGTTAGGGAAGCGCACTTGTAATCAAAAGATTGCAGGTTCAAATCACCACTGAGGTACCCTGAGCAAGGTACCGTCCCCAAGCACTGCTCCCCGGGCGCTAAATTAGCTGCCCCCTGCTATGTCATGAAAGCCACATATGAGTTAAATGCAGAGGACACATTTCGTTGTTGTGCATTGTGTGGTGTTTTAACAATGATCACCTAATTCTTTTTCGTTTCAAATCCATTTTTGTGGTGTATAAAGCCAAAAAGATTAGAATTGTGTCAATGTTCCAATATTTATGGACCTGACTGTATATTTGCTATATACTCGGTGTTAACTGTATGCATGTTTAATATGTGTGCATGTATGTGCATTTTGGGTTTGTGCAATATGTGTAATTGTGTGCACTAATTTTATTATTTATAGTATTTTTTTGGTCTGTTTCTTTTCTATTGCTTTTCATTTACTGTTGTTGCAGCAAATAAATTTCCCCAGTGTGGGATCAATAAAGTCTTATCTATCTAGAGATATTTCAAGAAAAGGGTTTGTTGGCCACCACTATGCATGGACACGTCTCAAATCTGATTTTACAAAGGTTTTGTGTACACATGAGATTAAATGACTCATGTTGGAGCAGATGAATGGGCCCATGGATGGACACCTCCTTCCAGCACCTACAGGGTTGTGGAGGAATTATAGTGTGACCTGCATTTATCACTGATGGTCATTGAGACATATAATATTTTAAGGATATTCACATATTTTCTATGACATATTCTAAATGTTTGGTTTTAAATCAAAATTACATGTGACACATAACAATGATTCCTCACCTTTCCCCTTGATCAAATTGTATGTGAGACACTAACTAAATGATCTGATTAACTTCTGGGATTTTTAAATCCTGGGATTCTGTGCAGCGTCACACATGAAGAATTCATGCTGTTTACAACCAGGAAGGAACTACTTCTGTAAGTAACAGAAGAATATTGATATACACAGTACTGTGTCATCATTTGTCTCATTTTGACAAATTACTGTACTGATGTAACGTAAACATTTGATATACAGTACAGTTGTATCACATTATAAGAAAAAATGATCTGAGAATATTTGCACAAAAGACTGCATGTAGCAAAGACTTTGGATACTGTTTCTGGATACTGTTGCGAGTCTGGACTGCTTTTTGAGCTGACGGCCAGATACTGTAGCGAGGGAGGCAGTGGAAGCAGAGATGCCTGTGAATACTAGGGAAAAGCTCTGCTGGACTAAGCTTTGGCAGCACAGAAAGAAAAAATCAGAGACTGAACACAACCGTGAGGGGGATTGGTAACTCTGGTAGCCTCACAGTACTGTTAGCGTGGTTCACTAGACAGCATATGGTCAAGATTCAGCACAGCGGCTTTAGTTATGTAGTTAGTTAGGTCAGTTTAGCTAAGGTTTTGAGTTAGGGTTATTGTTTGATATGGACTTCTGTGCTTTGAACGGAATAGACATTAAATATAAAAGGAGTTCTGCATGGGAAGCTAATCTTTGTGCTGCAGAATAGCCAACACCCTCTGCGCAACACCCTCTGTACAACAATACTCAAGAAAATGGGTGTATATAAACTGGAGGTACTAAGTTGTTTTTGAAAGTGTAACTGAGTATGCACTGTGAATCCATCATATTTGCACGGCCCTATGTCTATTGCACAAAGTATTAGTTATTGCACAGATGTATATACTTCAATTCTTGTATCTGTCTTGCGTGTCTGTCTTGCTTACTGTTCTTAATGCACTCACCATGGGGTCTGAGAGTAATGCCCTGTCAATCCTCTGTGTATCCTGTACATATGGCAGAATTGACAATAAAGACTTTTGACTTGAGTATTAAAACAGATAAACTGCAACACTGTCAATCCACTTAGACTAACATGATTTGTTTTTCGATACAGAGGGTTGTCTATTGTGTCGAAGTGTTGAGATGAGAAGTGAAGAGATATAGAGTAATCTGTAGCAGGAAAGTAGGTCATTGATCATTCTGACAGGAGTCATTTTAGTTATCTGTGCTGTTATTTATATATGCCTATATATTGTTTTAAAATTGAATCTCAGTCAGAATTTTTCAAAACAGTTTTGGAAAAGAAAGTTAGAAATGATGTTTTTGAAGTGATTTTGAAGAAACTTCATGAAAGGGTCTCCAGAGTGGCTCATTTTGTGCTCGTCCCAAAAGTGAGCAGCCCACCGCATCTCAGATCACAGTTTGAATGTGAGCTGTTTTGATTGTGACCTGGAACCCACAGGCAGCACAATAAATTGGCACCGTGGCACGAAGGAGGGAATTATTAACTGGGGAATCTCAGGTGGAAGTGTAAAGTAGCTGCCTGGGAGTTCCTGGTCACACTGTTCCTGAAATCAGGCCTTGTAGCTCTTCGGTGGCGACTTGTGATTTTCCACGCAGAAAGGAATCAGAGAAGCACACATATAAGCTGTCATCTGGTTCCTGATGGGTGGAATGACTTTGGAGTAGCTTCAGGTCGAGATGAATTATGATGCCATAATTGTATTCTTGATTAGGATACTTGGTGTCTTAGAGGTTTTTGAGATCATGTTTGAAGGTGTTTGTGAGACTTGCTGATTTATGAGGCTAGCCCACAATCATTATATCAATGAGCCTGGTTTGTTGTTTGTTTATTTATTTGTCTTCAGTTCCTGCTCTCTCTGTTTGGTAACACTATCTGGCTGAGGCACCTATCCGTGGTGTTTCATTTGGTTGAGCAAACATGTTAGAACCATTTTTAAAACATTCCTAGTGTTTCTGTCTTACTGTATTACCTGGACTTCAGGACATACATATGGTTTTAGCACCAGTTCACCGCCACAGACGCCTTAGTATGTAAGACTCAGATATTTTTTAAACTTTGTACGGTCGTCGTATGCGTGAGCAAATAAAACTGATTAATTTCTGAGACTGATCAGCCCAAAACTGAAGCTGTGCTAGAGATAGCAAAAAAAAGAGCAGTTTTGACAATTGATCCTGTTAAGATGATAACTCAAAGACCATTTGATGGATCTTTTTTCTAACTTAGCAGAAATATCGGATGGCTGCCGAACTGGAAGTGATTAAATTTTTGGACAGATCACCCCAAAAATTGAAGTGATGCCGCTGGCCGGCAGCTAAGAGAATGGTGAAAGCAAGCAGCATTTGACTTGTCAATGTGAGATAAGTCAAACGGTATTCAATGGAGGTTATTACTGCTTCAAAAAAATATCGTATGGATCAAGATCTACACCTGGACTCATTTTCAAACAAATTGCCGCAAAGTCTTGTGAACTATTTCACAATAAATCTAAAAGCATTTGTGGATCTTTTTCAAGCTTTGTAGGCACATTGTATGGTTGACAACCTGGAAGTGATCAGATTTTGAGACAGATCACTCCAAACGTGCACCACATAGTGATAGCAAAATGAAGGCCAGCTCAGACACTTGATCTTACAAGCACGATAACTAAAAAGGCAGGGAACAGACCTGGATAACGTGCCAGCCTGTTGCAAGGCGCACACACACCATTCGCTCGCACAACCACACCTATGGGCAATTTGGCAACTCCTATTCACCTAAGCATATTTACCTTGAAGTCTCACCAAAGTACATATACGAGTTCAGTCATCAGGCAAGACCAAGTTACTTGTTCACTAATTTTCCTTATTGTTTTGTGGGCAAGGAATTATAATACTGTGCGGCAGAATGACCACACTCAGGAGACTACATTCAGATCAAGAAGACCTCACACTGAATGTGAAGTACGGCGGGGATATAAAGCGTTTCACTCGCTACTGATGAGTCAGCATTCACACAAGGAAGGGGTGTGACATATACCATTCATGAAAGAGCCAAGAGTTAAAACTACTTCCATTTGTAAATACTGTTCTTGTTGATTGTAGCTAATCCAGGGTATGTACTGTGCATAAGAACTTTCATTTTTTGTAGTCAGGTTCTCTTATGCACAAGGAACATGTCAGTGTCATGTAAAATGCCGTGTCCAGTTTTGAACCAATATCAGACATGATTTGTTAAATTTTCTTGGACCATGCGGCTGTGAGCCCTGTTTTCAGACCTAGAGATGCCTCTCAGTGTACTTCATCTCTGAACTGTAAGCCTTTTTGGATTAAAGCATGCATGAGAAAAAAAATGTCCGTGGCCCCTCCAGGGCTCCATATATACCATCGATGTAAAACATACCATTACCATCGAGGTAAAACATACAGGTGAACACGTACCTAATTAATTGGCTGGGGAGATTATGCAAATGTAAGTGGAATGTGCAATAAATCAATAGATGTAGCTTCAGAGTTACATTTCACAACGAGGATTCATAGCATTCTGGTAAAATCACATTTATTGGCTTTCAAATTTCCATTTTATCTATCCAGTACTTCTAGAAATGGTAATGGTTGGGGAGTGTGTGAGGAGTATGGAGTAGATTGGTGGAGCAGATCATGGGGCTGTCGTTATGACAGCCCTCACTGCAGTGCTGATGTGGCTTATTTGTCTCAGTGTTATGTGACACTTAATGGGTGGCTTTTCTGGATTACTTCTTTCATTACTTGTTTCCCTTTGGTCGTATGGAAAGTTGTATGCAGCTGAAGGGGAGTTGTCTTCAGTGCTCAGCTGTCCTATGAAAATCGTAGAAGCCTTCTTGTTCGGGGCTGACCTCTGTTTGTCCTCTGTTTTGCCTCTGTTTTAGCCTATAGCCTGTACTGGATATTGACTACCATTAAGGCTGAGTATGATTTACTGTAGGTGTGCTAGCATGAGGCCTTTCTTCCACACTATTGAATATTTGGAGTAGTTTATTCTTGGCTTGGTTTGCATATTTTATTTGCAGTGCAGGTAACACTTTACTTGAGGGGGCACATATGTATATAATGTAGTACTGCACTCTTACTTAATGTATTAATTAACCAGAAACTAAATGTTAGTTACGTACTGATGCCATTTGTTCATCATTAATCAATCATAACAGCTCATGCATTTTATGCAGTAACTATATTTGTTCATGATTTGGACTGGAATAGTAACTGAGTTACTTAGTTACTTGGCCATCCTCACACCAGAGTGTAACTCTCACCACTGTTAAATCCAATAAGTGTTGAACTTCATGTGGATGTAGGTTTTCATCCCTTTTGGTTCCTGTGGTGGATTGGTTTTTACCCCCCACCTGCTACTAAACTACTGGGGATGTAGCAGTCTTGCTCTTATGGTCGTTCCCAAGCTTATTTAAAATGACTTCATCATTTGCTGGGAGTCATATCCTCTCGACTTGCTTGTGGTCATATTTGTTGTGGTCAGTTTAAGAAGTAGACGTATAGAAAATCCAGTCTAATCTAAATTTATAAAGTTGCTGACTGTATAGCACCTTAAAACAGATGATTGCTGGCCTCTCTGTCTGTTCTGTTTTTATTTGTCCCACCTTTCGAAATCCCATGCCTCGTGCCCTGTGTTGCACCTGTACAGGTGGAGCAGAAACTGGACGATCAGCAGAGAAATGGTTGACCCTGCAGCTATGAGAAGGAGCGTTGGGTCAGCTTTACCGCTAACCTGCAGAACTGGCAGCCTTGCACTGAGCTTGGCTGGAACAGATACTTGGGAGTAGATGTCCTTAATTCTTACATACAAGCTCCAATGGAACCAATCCTCTCTCTCACTTTTTTTTTTTTAACTGCTATAAATTAGGAACCTAATGCAGGCCACAATATTATAACAATTACTTTTGTAGTCTATAAAGACAATGATATAATTGGATTGAGCACTGGGGACAGAGTCATACATTAAGAGTTGATTTATTGAAATGCTGGCAGTTGCCTATGTGCCAGGAGTACTATATTGATCTTTTTTGAATGGAGTAGAGAAGCAACACAGTGGCTCTAATAAGTACAGTGATACCTGTGAAGTGTGTCCAGGCCTGCCTGCTTCTGTCTTAATCCAACAGAGGTTAAGAGGCGTTGATAATGACAGGACGGCCATGCCCAGGATTCATTCGTGACACTGATTTCTTTTGAACCTGGGGTTCACATTCCATGCTGCTGGCCACTTTGATCCTAGATAACAGGATTAGTTGGACCATTTTATCTCTTTCGATTGTTTTAGCCAGAAGCTGCGCTGCAGTTTGCTGCCTCATTTTTTTTTTAGTGCTGAAGTGAAAAGGGGACAGCCATGAGATGAGGCTGCTTACTTATTTTGTTTGTAAGTGGATAATCTGAAAAATATTATGTAGCTGCCGATCACCTCTCTGGTGGAATAGTACATTTCAGATTCTCATTTTAATGTAAAAGCCATTACAATAATCATCAGCAGAACCTGGGCCTATCTAAAATCATTAACATTGCCTCTTTTCTTTGCCTGTGTGCTGTCTCCATACCATGCCTGTGTGAAGTCATCACATTCTCAAATAAATGCAGCTATTTCATTTTAGCGACCTTTGTATAATCCATCAGTAAAAGCTAAAACTCTTATCAAGAGTAGAGTGGGTGCATTAAGCAGGTTCCATGAAAATAGCCCCCGTGTCTCTCACTCAGCAAACCGCTCTATAATCTACGCTTCAGCATATCGTATAAAGCGAACATACCATCATTGCAGCGCTTGCAAAATAAAGACAAAGGGCCTGCAGTTTATTCAAGTGTGGGCAGGGATGGCAAATATGGCTCTGAGATTTATTTACTGGCCTGCATCACGCACACCTAAGAAAAATATTTAATCACCGTCATCCTGGGCTGGGTACATTTAAATCAAATTAGCTTGTCTTAGCAGTTAATGCAGCAAGTAATAATTCATTTCCATGGTATAAAGCACTTCTGTGTTCTCATCGTGGCACCAGTTGTAATTAATCAGTTGAGCTGGCGTGGAAATGTGAGGAAGATGAAGTACAGTTGAGAAGAGTAGTCAGGCTTTATCAGAGCAGGCCGCCACTGAGCTCAGCCTGCCGCTGGGGCGCGTGGTCACAGCTCAGTATGAAACACGGCCAACGAGCCACACACTGGCCCACTAACCTCAGCTCCATGTAACAGCATGTTAACCACAGCTGACCAAGTCACGCTGCCGTATGGTGTAAGTATGTCTCGCGGTGTAAATGTGCTCCCTTACCTGCCATGCATTCTGTGATACTCTGCCTTTTTAATCACACACACACAAAAAAAATAAAAAACGTTTTTTTCTGATTCTGCAAGCTTCATTAAATATGCATGTTGAATGGTTAGATGAGGTTCTGATAGAATAACGAGGTTTTTATATTTCCCTCATATGGGAGAACGCAACCTTTATTAGCCCACTCAAGTTCTCTGAAATAATGACACTTCTAAATAGCTGTATAAACTCTGAATTCAACTTGTGCATGACAGTTTATTTTATGCTTTATAGTGCTATTTGAATAAGTTGTCAGTGTACTATTCCAGGTTATCATCATCATAATAATCGTTAATTATGTAAATTGTCCCTGGCTCTATGCTGGCACTTGGTATATATGCTTGGTACTCTGCCATCCTAGAGAGCCCATGGATGGTGTTTCTGCTAGCAGATAATATTCTATACCTAGGTGTACAAATATTATTTTTTTTTTTTAAAAATCCTGCTGATGTTTTATTTTGGATTATTATTACACTTTATATTTTAGTGCGGAAGAACACATCACTGTTTTGAATGTCAATCAAAAAACTATAAAGAGCTTTGTTACCTCAGTTTGAGTCATGCTGTTGGAACACTGGCTTCTTTCGATACACATATCTCCTGAGAGTTATGCTGCTTTTTTGGGGCAGCTTGTAACAGCTAAACCTTAATATAATATTAAAGCAGTAAAGATGGGGCACTGCAGCATGGTCAGTGCCGGCTGAAGTGAGGTGTGTAAATTGTTGGCCACAAGGTTATTCGGTCTGATTGCCGTCATTGAGGGAATGGTGCGATGTGTTAGAAATCTTCAATTTTTAGCATCATTCGATTAGATGAATTTATTATTCTGATAACCTAAATTGAAAGCTTTTTTTCTGACTTCACTGAAAAAAAAATCACAAATATTGAGAACCAAAAATAATGGAATACAATGTACAACATCTAGAAAACATCTATTTTTATTGCTATTATTGAATAAGGAGAACCTGCCAGTGTAAAATTATCAAGAGGCCAACTACTGATCTAAACAGGAAAAAAAATCATATTAACGGAAGTGCTACCTGATAGGGGGTTGGGGGGAATTTTCCAGTGCAAATTAGCGGAATGACAATACATTGTTTTTATTCTGTGGGAGGTAAAAGATTGATTTGCAGCCCTGAATAAATAATTATAAACATGTCATGAGCCAGTACTTTGAAACCTCTTCCAAGTGGTGAAGGAACTGACAAAATCCTCCATCATTCAATTCAGTCATCTCCATATTTTAGTTTGTAGCTGTATTGCTGCTAACTTTAAATATTGATAAAGTTTAAATATCAGCCAGCCATATTGGCCAAGCCTGACACATCAGACCGATGCCATTATCTTGGTTTTTAATGAATATTAGCCAATAGTGATATGTTGTGCAACTCTAAGGCTAACATTACATTTTTACTTAGCAAACTAGTGAGCTACTTAAGCTCTTAGCCATTGTAGCTGGCTAAAAGGACAACCATTTATTGCACTACAAAACAGACATTTCCCAAAAGCATTGTAGTGCAACGATTATCTTAACCAATAGATAAAAAGCTCTGAACCACAAATCAGGGGTGAGTTTCCTGAAAGCCTCCTAGTTCAAAGATCATCAATTAGCTCCTGATTTATAAATATTAATGAGCCTTAGCATGCCCTCCTGTGTTTTGGAAATTCTTGTCCTGGCACTATTACTTTGTTCATCTACCTGCAGCAGATGAATTTGAGAGCACACAACCCAGAAATATGAGTATCTTGATTTTACCCCCAAAAATCGCTGACTTTACAGATCAATGCGTTGAATTGGCACCTTAAGAACCATCACACCACAAGACATCAATGCATCATCACTTCCAAAGTCGAAAGCCAAGTGGAGTCCTAGGCAAGCTTCAACCCCCCCGCACTGAGGAGGGCACTCGTACTTCTGGGAGGAGGTGGGAGGGGGGGTCATGTGGAGCATACCGAGCACTGCATGATGCCCCCTGTGAATTTCCTGGTTAAGTCGGCCCCCCCTCAAAAGATGGCTCCCTAGGTGCCTGCCTATGTCGCCTGATGGGTTGAGCATGGGGGAACTGAAAAGCTAACGCCACACATGGAGTCATGAGCCTCTTTCGCGTCGTCCTTTTCCTGCCTGTGCTGAACTGCATGATATTGTTACAGAACCCTGGCCATGCAGTCGCCTTTTTGGTTTAATTGTTGTAGTTTCCAGTTTCAGGGAAATTTTGCCTCTTTACCACTTGGCACTTAGATATTCATGCTTTATCCAAAGAGAGGATCCAGGAAATTGGACAAATACTGGCTGCGTTTCAGACGTTTGGGAACACAGGGGTCACAGTCTGATATGATAAACAAACAGCAGGCCCTCAAAGCAGAGTACAGTCAGCTAGCATTGTTGAAATTCAGATAGTACAGTAGGGGTCCCACTGGTCAGGCTTCTCCGTGGTCAGATGTCAGCACCCGCTCATCCAGCCCTGTCATCCTGGGCATCTTTGGAAGCGCCCTGCTTTGCCAGGAAGAGCCTGACACACAGGCCTCCAGCGTGCTGAAGCCAGAGCAGGTCTGTGAAGTGATAAATTGCAGCGATTTAAAATGTTATTATTAGTATTTGTTTCTTTCTGCCCCCCCCCCATAAACAGATTGCATTGTTATGTGTGGCTGCCGTTGAATTAGTTTCAGACTGCTGGGCTGCATATGTTTCGAGGAGAACGAATGTTCACGGAGAGGGGAAATGCACATATCTCTGGGCAGTGCTATGAATAAATGGCCTGTCCCTTAGCGGTAATGGATGTAGCCACCCTCTGCGCACTGTATCAGATGTAATGTAGCTCCGCATTGCCTGTTGTTGCCAGCATATTGATCTGGTTTATTGCTCTTTGTCTTATGCTTAAACAGTCCTTTAAATACTTTTATAAAGCAGCCGTTATTTACTTTAAATCACATGCTGCTGAGGAAAAATGTTCTCTGTATTTTCCCCAGTTTAGTGGTGCTGTTTTGGAGTGCTGCAAGAATCACTGTATGCAGAATAAGGAGGGATGGGGGCTTTTGTCATTTGCCCCCTCACCCAGCCTAATGTGGATGAAGGAGAACAGAACTAATACAGTTTAGTTCATAAATATATGGACAATGACACAATGTTCATGATTTTGCCTCTGTGCATCAGCGCAATGAATTTGAAATTAAGCAATCAAAATGGATTGAGATTTAGCAAAAATATCATAGCAGTCATGTAGGAATTGAAGCCATTTTTATATATAATTCCCATTTTCAGAGGCTGAAAAGATAATTGCACATAATAACAATATCATACTTATAATAATCATTTTACATACTTGGTTGAAAATCCTTTGCTTTCAATGACCACTGAAGTTTGGCATCCATGCACATCGTAAGATGCTGGGTTTCCTTCCTGGTGATACTACAGCTGTCTTCAGTTGCTACTTGTTTGTGAAATGCATGTTCAATTGGGTTTAGGTCAGGTGACAGACTGCCATTGAAGAATATTCCACTTCACTGCCATGGGCTCTTTTGCATTCTGTTTTGGGCCATTGTCCATCTGTCCTGGGTAGTGTTGTCCTATCAGTTTTGGAGAATTTGCTGAATCTGAGCATATAGTAGAGCCATATACAGTTGTGTTCAAAATTATTCAATCCCCAATGGTGTAAAGGGTTTTAGGGAATTCAGTGTACATTTGTAATTGTGTTCAGAATGAAATCTTACAAGGACTTTTTAAAGAA
>JAODKF010000095.1:188271-216568 GCA_026779585.1 Mormyrus proboscirostris
GCTAGATAAGATTTTAACAACTCTGAGCTATTAGTTAAGTTCTCCCCAAGCGAGCTTGATGGGCTGAATGGCCTCCTTTCGTTTGTATATTTCTTATCTTCTTATTATTTTTTAGTTTCAGAGCAGGTTGTGACACATTGCATTTGACTGGAGTATTTATGATGAATGACAGTGGAATAAACAATGTGCATTGTGGATATAAGAAAATGAGAACATTCTCTAAGCATGCCATACTTGTAGCAGATGTGTTGAGTAATCACAGTTGACTGAGTGCAGTCAAATGTGGATAATTTTTACTAGATTGAATCAATGGTGATGGAACAAGCCTGAATGCTTGAATTTAGTCTGCTTTTATGAAAGTGCATATATATGTGTACATGCGCACATGGGTCCGTTCGTGGTTCGTGTGAGTGGTGTGAGTGGCAGCAATTTTCATCTGTTTAAATTCCATCTTTGCCAAGGAACCCACTTGCAGTCTCATGAACTTCAAAGAACAGTGTTGGCTCAGCTATCAATGGAGCCTATCGCTTTCTGTCTGCAGCTGCTGGGAAGGTTGCAATGGGGCCTGCAGACAGAGCCCCTCCCCTCCCCTGCTGCCAGTTTCAGTGATCTGCCCCATCTTCCCTGACTGATGTGCATCCTAACATGGTGGGCCAGGGATGAGAGAATGAGGCTCATTCCTCCTCCTAGGTATCACACGGAGGCTTCTGAAGTTGAACTGCTGTAGGATTTGTCTTGGTGGCACCCGGCTTGGGTGAGGGCAAGTTCCATACTGTGCCAAGTGACGGGAGAGCCCTTGCTTAGTATTGCAGGCTTGGCCTGACAGAAATGGCAGGCTAGCTTGGCAATGCTAATACACCATGTCAGATGACAGACTGACATATATAAGTGGAAATAGAACATGACACCCCGAAGCGTCACATTTCTCCTGCTTATAATATTGTTTCCTGTGTTTCTTTTAAAAGTGATAACTGTTTAATGTAATGTTTAAGTGCCTCTGTACCCTTAGTTATCCTGTCCTCATTGAGTGCAGGGTTTGTAATTCCTACCACATTTTTTTTTCTTTTTGACCAAATATGAATGCCCTAGGGGGAAAATGATTTATTCCTGCCTCTTGTCTTTTACCTTCTTTTCTTCTCTTTTTCTGTTTCAAACTACAACTTTGCTGATAAAGTCGATGTAGCCTAAACTTAGAGCTGTCATGCTAGGCAGTAATATGATGTATTTCATGGTGCTCCATGAAGACACTTTTAGATATATATGATTTGTGCAGGTAATTTAATCTGTAGGGGTTTTGATCTTATGGGATTCCTGACTGAATGACAGGCTAGACCCTTTGGATCACCTATACCATGGTTTTAGTTTATTTTTATAGAAAACGTTTTGCATGGCTGGTGAAATGTATTAGGTTTTGTCCCCAGTGTGATCTACCCTCACGATGAACATTTTTTCATATACATAGGCATTGGGGGGGCGTTTCAATATTTTATAAATATATTTTACATTTAAATGTATTTTTAAATATATGTTTTTAAATATTTAAAAGCTGTCTTTTCAGCCTGTTACATATTTGCCTTAATTACATGAAAAATGTATACAGTATATTGGCAGCATTTTGTATGGTGTGGTGACTCTTTGAGTCACACAGCTGTTTAATGCCCCCTGGGCTGCCGGTTTGAATTTTGCCTCGGCTCTGCTTGTGTGGAGATTTCCCTGTACTGTATGTAGTTAGACTAATTGATGTTACTAAATTGCCCATAGAGTATAGCTGTGTGTGAGTGTGTATAAATGGCTTAATACAGACAGGCGTCCCATGCAGGATGTACCCATGCCTTTTGCCCGGTACTGCTGGGGTTAGTGCCCTTGAGCAGGTTAAGTGGTTAGAAGATGGATGGATGAAAGGATGGCTGTATTTTCCCTTTAAATAATTATTAACATAGCCCATTTTAGCCACTGTTCTGGAATGCCTTTGAAGAATTGTGGTATATAATGATATAAATAATACAAATTACATTTTAAAACATGGACATACAGAAAGGAATACAAGTAACTACCTAATTCGTGGGGAAAGATTATCATCTAAGTGGATTGTGCAATACATTAACAAATATTTCAAGTAATTTTCAAGTTAAAAAAAATTATTAACTTTTGCATTTCCAGGTGATTGATCCAGTACTTCGAGGTATGCCTGGAGTGGCCAATTGTGAAACTTGAGGGATTTCCCAGAGGACTGATTGGCTGTTGTGCCTAAATAATAGTTTAAAACTGAGCTAGACAGAAACAAAATTTTACAAAAAATTGTACAAAAAAAAAAATTACAACAATGCTTCAGAATATTAACTAGCAAGTTTTCTCACCGATGTACGCACGCACGCACACACACACACACAATACAGTAGACCACATTCGTGAAACATGCAAATACGCAACATGCCCATCAGTGTAATCGCTTGTCATTTAGAACTGCACTTGCTATTGCTAATCACTGGACATTTCTCAAACAATGCATGTTAGAAAGAGACTAGGCGAGGCTAAAAAAGTCAGGCTGCTTGAACAGTTCAATGTGGTATTTAATATTTTTTTTCTACTTGTCAGAAATTCATTTATAGGCATAATAAGACTTGAACTGTGGCATCATTTATCGTTAATTCGTTCCCCCAGAACAAAGACAAAACAGGCTGGTCTAGGGCTGAAAATCAGTCCCACTCTATGGCTGCTTCTAGAAATTGTACAACTTGTAGAGTGTAGCACGAATATGGATTAGATGGCTGGTCCAAATGACAGGGCTGTCCAGGGAATACAATGCTGTTGTTTCCTGCAGCAGCAGGTCATGTTAAACTTCAGATTTCCATGTCATCCATTCAGTACTTCTAGTAATTGTACAGGTTGGATAGTGTGAAACGAGTAGAGATTAGATAGGCAGACTGATTGCAGGAGTTGTTTGGGGAATACAATGATGTCGTTCCCACACCCCCCATCTTTCTAGTTAGTTATTGCAGACCCTGGTGTCCAGAGAGACACAGTCAGAGTTCAGCTTCGCTGGAACTGTTACTTTTTAAGGTTTTAGGGGACATAGGGCACAACTGATGAACAGGGTCAGTTTAGGCTTGGGTGGTATCTAATTTTTTATACGCTTGTCCTGTCCAGACATACTGCTGAATATTATATTTTGATAGTATTTTCAAAACCAATGGTACTCGAGTGTTTTGCAATCTTGGTGACAAAATATGCCAACTGGGGTCTCCTATGATTAAAGGTAAGTTTTTGTCAAATTCAGCAAATTTCTCCTTACAATCCGCAACCTGTATGTCTGTGCATTGGAGAAAAAAAACAGTGTGTCTACGTAGCCCTGACTGTAAATAGGAAAAAACAAAGTGGCTCAGATAGAGCCAGACAACACCCCCTATGTGTATCCACCCCCTCGCTTTAGGCATCCCCCTCAAGCCATTCCTCCTTCTCCTTTCCACATCCCCCATCTTCCCTCCCCTGTCCTGTGTATGAGCATGAGGGTTAACGCGCCTAAACACATTAAACGTTAGATAGCTACACGTTGTTATCTATATGCATAAGTGAAGCTATTCAGGCATATTTTAAAATCAATGATGTTATGTTTGCTGATGGCAGCTACTAGGTCTGGAGCCTATCCTGGAGCTATTGGCGCAAGTCAGGGAACAACCCAAGATGTGGTGCTGACCCATCACAGGGCACACACGTACACCATTCACACAGTTTCTTAGTTCTAATTCACCTTAGCATGTTTTTGGACCGTGGGGGAAACAAGTATCCAGAGAGATACCATGACGACACAGAGAGAAAATGCAAACTGTACACATGGAGCCATGGTACAGACTCAAACCCTCATCTCAAAGGTGTGAGGCAACAGTGCCAACCACAGCATCCCCCCCCCTCACAGCACTTGTATTTCTGAAAAGTAGTATGTCGATGTTATAACGTGGAGAGACCTAAGCATAACAGATATCATACCCAGTATCATACCCACTTTATCTTCAGCTATATTGTGTATATTGGTGGTGTAACGGTTCGGTAAAAGTTCCGATACAAACCTTCTCCATCTCCTGCCGCAGTTCTGGAAGACGATTTACATTAACTACACCTTCGTCATGCATCCATTATGCATTCATAGAACATTCAGTGCACCTTCATAATGAATTCATAGAACATTCATAAGCAGCATGCAAGTACACCTTAACATCATAACATCTAACAGCTTTAATATACATTAATAACAAATATTACATGATTATACAATTATAATATTTGTTATTATTATATAATGTTTGTTATTAATGTTTATTGCTGCTGTTAAGGGATGTTAGGATGTTAAGGTATACATACATGATGTTTATGAATGTTTTTTGAATACTTATTGACTACATTATGAAGGTGCACTGGAAGTTTTATGAATGCAATATAAAAGCATTATGAAGGTGCAGTTAATGTAAAGTGTTTCCCAAAGTGCTGAAACATTTTTGGTAGTTTCTAGTGAAAGGGAAAAATCCAGAAATAATAGTAATATACTGAACTAATTTTCTAGCCCAATATTGGTTTTTTGAAATCACAGTACTCTCAATAAATTACCTGTTTCTAAATTGTTTGAATGAATATGGTCTGTATAATTGTGTGGCATTGATGTTACAGGAAATGAAAATATCCTGTACTATTGAAAATTGAAAATATGCTAAATTATTTATGTAATTTGGGGTCATTACTCAGTCTTCATAAAAAATATCAAGCTAGCTAGGCAAAATCCTATCTAAATTTGAATTAAACAGCACTATGAAAAGTCAGTTTTTTTGGTTATGAAAAAGTGAGTCAGTTCAAATTGTATTTATTGGTTTGGTTGCCACCACTATGATTGACTGAGCCTGGCATCATATTTTGAAGATTATTTTCAACTGGAGTGCATTTATATCTTAGCAATTCTTGCACTGTAAGCAGGGGTCCAACAGTGCTATGAGTGATTTATAGTTCATTGCATTATAAACCAACTGCATATTGCAATATAAAAAATGCATCTTTAAATTGTCAGGTTTACCTGCCCTTTAGTTGTACATGACTGAACACCTGCTACCATTTTCAGCTAAGCTGGGGAAAGGCCACACTATGGTACAGAGCCAAGCTGCATCACAGTTCCCCACTTTGATTTTGATATATAGGTCATTGTAAAAGTTGAAGTATTTTGTTTACATTTCATAAATCTGCACTGATGATGTCGTTAAAAACTTTGAAAACTGACCACGTGTATGGCATCAGGAAGATTCCCTTCTTATGTTTGTTCTAAACATGTTTTCTTTTAGTCTTGCAATATATTCTTATCTATGTGTATGACAACGATGCAGTATGGAGTTGTGGTTTAATGGTTTGGATCTGGTTTTGTTGTGCTATGCATTTTGATTCTGTTTGCCTGAGCATGAAACAGATAACTGATGCTGATGTTTAATGCATTATCATCCATTTCCTTTTTCTTGTAATTCGAGTAGTTTTTGTATCCAAATTTTCATATCATTTTGATGAACAACCGTTATCCCTCCTTGATGGGATTACCCTACTTACTTGAACATTTGTTTTTCATATTAATCCATTTACATAGACAACATTTTATCCCTTAATATTACAGGTCTTTGATTCTGCAGCTCCTCATACATAAATGAATATAGATATACAGTTGCATTTACTATTTCTGCCAGCACAGTTTTAAATCACGGGGCTTCATAAGCTGCAGAAAACTTTTAACTCCCCAAGCTCAATTGTCACTCTGATCCACCAAGTATTCAGACTACCATGAATACATTTATAGGAATATCTTAACCTTTTCTTCTGATCCCTGAAATGCCATTGTGCTGTGGCATGTATCAGAAGAAAAGGTGGCATTTACTTGTGACTATGAAGTAGGATTGACCTTTTCAGGTTCTTGGTGGATAGAGAGTTTCGAAGGAGTATTTCTTCCAACCAAGGAAACGAAAGACTGAGAGCATCCCTTGGCATTCTTTAAAAGTGAATAAACAAATGGGTCCCTTTTTCCTGGCATAAATCATGAAGAGGCACAAAAGCATTTAATGAGCAGTGTTGGTAGGTCACTGGCCTCAGACACCAGGGGGCTTTGCTATGTCCAAGCTCAAACTTCACAAAATTCACAGCCTTATGAGTGCTCCATTCCTAAACTTGTAGATGATCTCCTTGTGTGTATTTTTCACGTGTTCCTGGCTAGCAGGGAAGAGGGTGGGATGCAGTCCTTAAAGATTTTATGGATTTGCTGATGTAGGCTTTGCCGCTTGGCAATGCTAGAGGATGAAATTCATGGTTAGCAATGAGCCTGTGCTGTGCTATTCTCAGTTCAAGGCAAAACTGTTTTACTTGCTTAGTTGTCTTCTGCAACATGTCATTTGTGAGAGGAATAATGCATGTATACTGTCTGGAATAAAGAGAATAAAGGAGACTTCTTAAATAAGAATTGGTTCCAAGCTTCCTCATCCTTATGATTTTGGGAAATGGAAGCAGCAGGTTCTTAGTCCGGCCCCCTCAGGTCACTGAACTATTACCCACCTGCAGACCAACTCACTTGACCTTCTTGCTCAGCCTGGGAGCACTAATTGGATTCATGCTTTTCAATTCCTTTTAATGTATTTATGCAGCATGTTAATGAGGAACAAATGAGGAAGACAGTGCTTTTGCTGACAGGTTGCAGTAGAAGTTGGTTAGCACAAACAGGCTGATTGTTGAGCTTGGACATGCGTCAACTTGCAGCTCATTCGATTCAAAGGCAAATGTGCTGTTTGAAAAGTAATCAGTGACTTGCATTGGTCCTGGAATAAATTTGTTCGTTAAACTTTTAATCAGGTTATATTTTACATAGTTTTTTTTTTACCCCTTCATAAAGCAGCATTACGTGAAAGCATCACTAAGGTCAATACTCTAACAAAAAGAATATGACTCATTAGGCATTTTAAAGGGACAACCACAATGGACAACACAGAACAGAAGACCCCCAGGGTATGAAAGACAGTGTACAGCCACAAACCATGATGAGGAACAAAGATAAATTATTTAAAATGCTCTATATCAACGATGCAGAGCTTTGTGGAGGAAATGTCTCCATTGTAACTGTCTTTATCCTGAATCTGGGCCAGTTGAGTTATTGATTTTATTCTGCTTCATATATTACTTCATTCTGTGCCAGCACAAAAGTGGATTTAAATCCTGACAGAGGGGCACATGGGAGAGAAAATGGCTCTTTTTCTACCCTTGGGGTCCTTTCATCTTTTCCCTGGGCACATTGTTGCATTTGGGAGATCAGTAATAGCCTCAGTGTTCCATGCCCGTAATGAATGTAATTAGCGGCATCATGCTAGATGACAGTCCTGCACAATCGGAGTAGGCTGTCGAGAATGAGTGAGGGGAAGTGTTGGGGGTAGTTAATTGGTTGCTGAGGCCACCATGTTTGTGTATGTCTCAATCATGGCTGTATTTTTGCCGGTGGCTGGCTGGGCCCATGATCCACTGGGAGTCATTGCACCTGTTAGCAGTGCAGGCACGGAGATGCCTGTCAGACTGGCGGCCCGCCGGCCCGCCGGACCCCAGTCAGAAGCCATTACAGCTGACTTATGAGGTGGGTCTGACACCACAAACATTTGTTTGTGCTTGTTACAATTACACTATCCTGGGGTCTGTGGGGAGCTCCTTTCTCTGACACACTGCCGCAGATGGTGTCCCCACCCCCATACCCCTCACACACACACACACACACAAACAAACATATAGACAGACAAATATAAGCATGGATACTCTCATGTATGTACTGTATGTGTCCGTGAGTGGGTTGAAAATGATCCACTTCGTATACTTACTTCATAGTATTTTATTTGACATTTATGTTTAAGATATTCCCTGGAGACTGGTCCTCCACCACTACTGACACTTTGAATTTTAAGCCGATAACTCAAAAAACATTTGATGGATCTTTTTCAAACTTTGCAGAGGCATTCTATAGGTGACAGACTGGAACTGGGAATTTAATCGTGTCATTTTTTTTGCAGAGATGGAGAGAGTGTGAAAGATAGCCTTTTAATGTTTGTTTCACTACTGTATTGTAGTTAGGCCAAATTAATCTTTAATGTCCAGTTTTAAACCAATTTGTTTCATAATTTTGAGCTGCAAGATTGAGACTCCTCCCAGCAAATTTTATCATTATGGACCAGTGGCCTGTACTACGTAGCAGGGTTACTGGCTCATCGGGGTAACTTGTCGAATTTAAGGTACTACGGTTTAAATGGACTTCATATTCATTCATTTACATTTTGTCCAGACTACCTTAAATCCGACAAGTTACCCCGATAAGCTAGTAACCCACTTTATACTACAGGCCCCTGGAGAGGTTGGGGGTGACCTCCTTTATGTCTTAAAATCAAAAGTGACAACCTTAATGAAGATGGATAGTTTGATTGATTGCATGTGCAGTGAATGAATTGGTGGTATTTCAGAGTTACATGACTAGGACAGAGCATTTAATAAATACACTTTAAATGATTTCTAGTTTACTTATTCAATTCAATTAGTTGTTGTACTGCATTATTTGGGAATAATGAGGTAGCGCTTAACACTCCATCCTAGTCTTTCAGTGATTGTTTTGACCACTTAATAGGCACTTTCCCCCTGACTTTTTTTCATGGAAACAGCATTTTTTTCAGGAACTAGGAAGTTGATATTAACTGCAGGAACTGTAGTTCCTCAGAGGTAGTTCCTGAACTGTATTGTTTGTTCGTCCTCAGGAGAAGGTACTCTTCATTCAGCCACAAACTACTGGGGTGGGTCTTATAGTAATAAACTTGGTGAATGGTTGACCACAAGCACTGACACTAACTGGGAAAATTACACAGGAGTACATGGAAAAGAAATAGAAGTAGCAGAGCAAAAATGGAGCAGAATGAATGTGATGTGAAGCGAACGCTGCTTGAACAACGAGTGCTAGAGAGAGAATGAGGATCTGTGAAATAGCGGGAGGCTACTGCTACTGTACATCACTTCATTGGCATGGATTCAGTGTAGTGCTCAGCGTGCAGCAAATTCAAGTCTTACTTTTTTGAAACTTTCTACATTTTTTTTCTGAATATTTTCGATCCGTGGTTGGTTGAATCTGCAGATGTGGAACCCAAAAATCTGGAAGGCCTGCTGTATTCACCTACACAAATCTGGCATGCAGGTCAGATATTAGCTGCTGAATCACCATCTTTTGACTTCATTTTTAGTTGTGACTGACTGATAGTGTAACATTGTACTGTTATTTTCCTTTTTCAATTTCACTTAACATCAATGCAAGACACAGTTAACAAGCAAGCATTTTTTGCACAGAATGAATCTAATGTAAGTGTTGAAGGTCGTGTTCGGAGCCACAAAGGATAACAAATGGTGATGGCCTTTATGCAAAAGTGACAAAACACAGAAACTTAAGGTGAGTGAAACAAATACAAAGGAGACCTTTGTTAAAGTGTGGCAGCACTCCGAGGGTGATGAGCGAAAAATTGATAATTACCGCCTTTCAAGTCAAAATACTCCTAGCTAGCTAATTCCAGCACAGGAATAGTGAGCAGTGGAGTGGCACTCATACAGGCAAGAGTCATCACCCTGCCACTGCCGTGTTTTACTGATGACTTCTCTAATTAAGAGCAGTGCCTAGTCACACTGCAGAGCCAAGACTGCCGTGTAATTAAGCAGAGGATTGGGGTCGCGTTGGGCCGTGATGGCAGAGAGTGCTCAGGGATTGACATAGAGAAGTAGAGTAACTGGCACCGCCGAGTCGAGCGTGATTTGTAGAACCAGGTCCTGTGGAGTTTCTAAGTCTTGGGGTCTTGTCAAGATGCTTTCAGTGGAGCACTGAGCTCTTTCAACAAGAATCTGCCGGTCTGGAGGTGGATCGACTGCATTTTCAGGTCCCACTCGTTGATGAATAATCATGTAAAAATGGAATTTATCCACGGTGATAATAGGCACTCCCACTGTGACTAAATGTGAAGCATTTAGACAAGAAAGCAGAAAAGAGCACTTACACCTTCCTGACCGCTGTCATGAAGGAGTTGAATTATTAAGAGGGGGTGGAGGAAAGAACCCCCCCCCCCGACTGACTGGCTGACTGACGGGTCATTCAGATACCTCCACTGGCCCCTCTGCTCAGGCCGGCTGTCAGAAAAACATGTGGGTTGGCTTGGAAGGGGTGACAGATGGGGGCGTCAGGGAGCTCCACAGGTGCTGCTTGGCTGATGTAGAGCGCACACTGTGGAAGACATGCCGCGATTGAAATGCCAGAACGGCCCCACAGATTGACAGGCAGCATGCTGGTGGACAGCGTGCCCGGCCCTTCACACGTCTCCCCTTCACACATCTCCCTTTCTCAAGGCTCATCTTACTCCCCCCTCCATTGTATGCTATCATAATACCGTGGAGAGTGTAATACCAGCCAGATGTGCTGTGTTAGACGGCGTATGCGATGGACAGGATTGTTGGAAGCGCAGTTTTTAAGCGCCTTGCACTTCTATTCTTGCTGTTATCTCTCTCTTATTTCAAAAGGCTGTGTGTTAACTGTCATTCGAAAAGGAGTGAGATGTGGAGTCCTGGTGCCAGATTTTTTCGTGACACAGCAGCACTGCGCCTCTTCAGCCTTTCCATGTGGTTCAGGGGCACTATTTGCATTTCACATTCACTCAGTAATGAAGCAGGCTAGCAGGAAGTTATTTTTGATGACGCTACATGGGAAGATACATGTTTTATTTGCATAGGGTCAATTGTTCAGTCTTCCGTACATGATTCTAAGTGTGTGGACCTACCAGAGACTGAATATATGTGCGGAATTACTTGACTGCTTAGGCAGTAAAGCTCAACTTAAAATTATATTTAGGTTAATGCTGTTTCTCTCTGGTGGACAATTAGTAAAGCTAGATGATTTATCATATGTCACTGACAGGCCATTTAAGAGACAACGCAATGCTTTATAGTCAAGCAGCCTATTAGACAGTCACAAAACTAGAGATTAGAACATGTTTTTACGTGTTACACAGTTACATTACAAAAAGTGTTTTCTTACATTTGAAAATGACAGATATTCTAGGTGACTTTTAAGCTGTATTAAAAAGTAATTACACATTATGCAAATTTTGTGAGGCAGGTAGATCCGTATCACAAAATAATTATTAATTAGAAAAAAACTAATTTGACGCATGGATTGTTTTTGATCATAATCAGCAACCCTATTTTCAAGCAGGAATTATGTTAAGGGGTTGTTGATTTAAAGAAAAAAACATTGAAGGGTATGATGGGGAGATAATCGGATTATGAAAAGTAGTGCAGGAGATGCAACCTCAGACTCAACAATTAAATCACTTTAGCTTTGGGATCATTATCCAAAGACCCCATAGAAAAGATGAGTAATGATAACGGCTCACTCTTACCTCATCAGCACCTATTAAACTCTTACTGAGTATTTACCTGGAGGCTCCAGTTACACCATGACATCGTTTTATCATCTTTGTGTCAAGAATAAGGTATAATGCTGTGCAGCGCAGTATAATGGACCTGGTATTCTGCTCAACTGACTGAATATGTGTCTGTGCAGCGATCAGCCCAAGAGCAGACTTGTTTTTGTACTCATAGCAGTTACAGTTATAGCCATGTGTCAAACTTTACGTGATATTTTGGGCGTGGGATTGACTCACTTGAGGCAGTAGAATTTATATTGGCATTGATTTTTTGCACTTTGGCTTCCCCTCACTCTGGTCCAGTCCCCCAAAATTGTGATTTACTGTATGACGCAGGATCACAAATGCAGTTAGGATAGCATCTGAAGGTGTTATACCATTGGGTGTACGGCAGTATTCGTTATGATATCGATAATATCGTAAGTGATTCTAAGAAAACGGCCAAGATGCTGATAAGAATGCGAAGTGTATGTGTTTTCTGAATTATGTCCTGGAATGACAGTAGTTTATTCATGACTTTTTCTTGTAAGAACACGTTTTACTTTTGATGAAGTTGGTTGCGGTACATAATTGTATAGAAAAGATACAGTAAACCTTTCATTTGCTACAATAATATTTATTAAATTTCTTCTTATATATCTCATCCCATCATAGGTCTGAAAAGAGTCTTTACTGCGTTACTCTCTGTAAGGTTATGATCCTTTTTACCCCGCAATTACCATATCTAGAATAGGGTCTTCCTGAAACAAGCTGACCTTATCTGTTTTCTAAACAGGAGTGCCCTTGTGCTCTTCGCCATTGATCACGGTTTGGACTGGAGTCCAATCCACAGTGTAACCATGTTTTAGACAGAGAGGAAGAAGGGAAATAGCCTGTTCTTGGTAAATCTCCAGACAGTCATTAACACACTACAAGTTATATTACCTATAGTCTTCACTAAGTATTTTTTAGTGCTGTGAGTCTTATCTCACTTATGGATTTAACTTCTAACTATCCTTGTTGATAGAGGCTGCTCATGATCAGTACTGATATTGTTTCTATTATGCTGTTATAATTATCCTCATAATATAGACTAAAATTAAAATTATTAGTTTCTTCTCTTGCTTTCACTTTTAAACATGATTTTTGGGACATTAGCTACTTTTCCAGCCCTTGCTTCTGACGATATGACAATTAGACACCATGTGTTTGTGTCATGCTTGTGTTTTTCACCATACTTGAGAATTGGCTTCCTTTGAGATGGGAAGACTGCTATATTTCTTGTATATTTTATGCACCAGCTGTATATGTGTGGTGTCCACATGCTTTGAATACATAAATGTTTGGTTAAAAACCATGTATTCATGGTGCCAATTTAGTGGTATTTCAGAATCAGTCTTCCAGAACTATTGACAGTGAAGCACATAATCCTAATTTCTGCACGGGTATCACATGCATACACCTGTACAGTGAGCATCTTGTGAATTGACCAGTTCAATTTGAGCGATGCATGACTTCACAAGTTGACAAAGAAGATGCATTTGTATTTTCCGGTGGCCTCAGTTCTATTTTTCCTCTCCCCTGCTGGACATAAATATACAGCGAATGGAACAGAGCAGTACAAAACTCCTTCTGTCGAACTTTTGTTAAACTGATTAAAACATAATGAAAAATATGAAATAGTGAAAAAATCATTGTATTGTGTACTGTATTTTTCTATGATATATTTTCTTTTTGGGCACATTTTTTCAAAATGTATCAGAAAGATACATTGTAAATACATGTATATAATACACACAGGCAGACATTTTGATGGATGCTTTAGAGGTAATCAGTTTCTTCCTAGAACAGTTTGTGAGTTAGATAATTTACAAAAGAAATTTTTAATTCTTGCATCCAGATCTCATCCTGGCTTTTCCTCAATTACTTTAATATAGAAGCCTATAGCGTGAAATGTTTTGGGAGACAGTTTTCTTTGAATGCTTCAACCCTCATTTTAATGGCCTATAATAAAGTCCGTTCATCCTCAGTACTTCCTTTAAGCAGCATGTACGGCCCTTTTAAATCAGAGCCGTGAGGCGTGAACCTGTCCTGGCCATCAAAGCAAAACATCCTCTGAAGGATATTTAATGGTCTTCAAGACAGGCACATTTGTAACACCATGACATTTCTGGCATAAATGACTTTGCGGCTGGCTTAGTAAAGCACCGGAGTCTAATCAAATACTCCCAGAGTCAGCACCTTAGGGCTCCAGCTGTCCTAACGGACACCTTCTATGGACTTCTGCCAGCCAGATGCTGGGTTGCTTAGTGGTTAAGGAACTGTGCTTGAACGTCAAAAACGATTGAAAAATTGTGAAGTATTATGGGGTGCGACTCCTGGCATGTTTGTGTTAGAATTTATGAATTGTGCCTCATTGCATTCATGTATTGGAATTTGAATTGAGTCCGCCGCACCCTCTAAGACAAGGTCAGTGATTTATATACAAGGACACCTACATATGATTTCATTATAGAAAAATCTACTTGATACTTCCTTCAATTCAATGCCCTTCAATGTTTTTTAATGACCAAACGCAGTAAAATTGCTGTTTGGAAGATGAACCTCGTGTACTGTAACTAAGACAGCACAAAATATGCACTGCTGCATATAATTCACAGAGCAATGTCTGCTTTGCTTGCACGCATGTATTGCCCGTGTTTGGTAAGAATACTGTTAGGCCTCTGGTTCTCAATGTGGCAGTGGCTTCTGTGCTCCAGGGTGCAGGTAATAATCAGTGCTGAGTCTGGTTATATTGGCTGGCGATGCACACAGGCGTGCCATTCTTTATAGTGTAGCAGCTGTCTCATCCGTTCCTCTTACACTGCTGTCATTCTGGGTGTTTCTAAAATGCGAAAAGTTTGCACGGAGCAGCATACTATGAAGCTGGTTTGTGATATTAATTGAGAATAAAGCTGAGCGGCCGGTGTTTCCCTTCAAAACGAAGCCGGCTTTGAGTTCTACGCTCTGCATCAGACGGCCCTATGCCAGAACGAGGCCTGGCAGGCCACGGACCAAACCCTCTCAAAGACAGACAGAGTCACAGATTGATAATGGCAGGAAGCTGGTGAAGGGAACTTATAATATGGTTTTCTCAGCTCGAGGTGATAATGTCAAAGGGATTTTAAGTGCATGGTGTCAACCGTATAGCCAAAGCACAGAGCATTTGGATGCCATCACAGGTTGATAGCATTGTGCTGGCATTGATATATGACCCTGCTTGCTGTTTAGAGTTCATAAAGTCTCCCTAGATAAAATTCAAATGATCTGTGTGGTGGACTAGTGTCGCACCTACAGTAAAGTCCTTTTGCAGGTAAAGTGTTTCTTTTTGTTGTTTCTAGGAATATTTTATTCATGGCTGTTCACTTGAATAATTAATGCAAAATAATGGCATAATATTGTCGTACAGTAAGGTGAACTGTACTTTATATATTTCCATTTCAATCCCTCCATCTGTTTTCTGTAAATGCTTTTCCTGTGCAGGGTGGTGGGGGTCTGGAGCCTGCCCCAGAGGTTATAGGCACAAAGCAGGGAACAACCTAGAGTGGGGCACCAACCCATATCAGTACATTTATATTATAAATTATTTGAATTAAAATTATATTATAGATTCTAGTCATTCATTTGTGCAGAAAAGTATCTTTACCACAACTGATGTGCAAAGCAACACGTCGTTTGGATGTGGTTTTTAAAGATATGATTTCCTCGTAGTACCAGGCACAGGCACAGGAATAGCAGACAGCACTTGTTTTGGATGCATATTACCCCCCTCGTCAGAACCTCTGCCTCTAAAACTTGGTGCTAAGAGAAGCCTGCCGTTCCGAGGGCCGTTATTCAGTTCAGCATGTGGCACTCACCAATTTAGGGTGGTTACCGTGAATAATCTCAGCTGACTTGTACACCCACCTGAGGTCTGCTTTGCGTTGGCAGCCTGTCCAGCTCTGCTGGCTTTCGGGAGCAGAGCTGAGCTGAAATGCAACCATCTAAAGCTTCCCCTTAACTCAGGTGTAGAGCGGAGCGTGGCCAGGATACACCTGTACCAGTTCACACTCATATCCATTATTAAACTTTTATTCGTCAGGCCAAGGAGCAGGGAGGAATGGGCAGGGCCCAGACTGACAGACACACAGTGGCTTCCCTGGGATGTGACTGCAATGCATGCATCATTGTGTCAAATTATGCACAATCCTGACAGTCTGCACTTTATCACTGTATACAGTTATTGCTGATACCAGGGGCTGGAGGCCTTAGACTAAGTCATAATGGACTGTTCACAGGCTTGGGCTGTATGGTGTGTGGCTGACAGGGACAGGACAGGGCCAGTGTCCATAGGCCCTAAAGCAAGGCCTTTAACCCCCAGCTCCACTGCACGCTGTGACTCCCACGTTTGCTCTCACCTGGGTGTCTCATGGATTAGGCAAAAAGAGGATTTCCTCACAGAGGTTAACAAAGTATCTGTTTTGCTCATGTCAAACAGGCGATGCATTTATTAGAGGATGTGTGGCTAGGAATTTAATTTGCAGCTTTTGTTTGTTTCTGCAATAACTTAAACTTTCAATGGCTGAACATCGGTGTTCTTGACATGAATTGGGTCCCTACAACTGATTTAAATGGATTTTGTTTATAAGGCATAGGTGCTGCCATCAAGGCTTTCTGCTTTGTTTTGTTTAGAAAGCTGATTCCTGGAACAGAGAATTTAATCTCAGTGAATGTCAAAGACATGGCCGACACAGAGCTGTTTCTGTTTATTCATTAAATTACTTTAAGACAAAGCAGACAGGGGTAAACAAATAAAAACCTAAATCTTGATTGTATTTCCCCATTTCCTGCTTTCACATTGTGCATATAATGTCCTTAAATTTATAAATTAAATAGCTGTTCCTTTCTCTGTTTTTCCTCTCTGTATTCTGGCAGTCATGCATAATCCTATTACCAGTGTGATGTTTGTATGCTTTTTATAAATATGGTTTAGATATGGTCTGCTCCCAAAAAACAAAACATGCTAACAACAACTGCAGGCTATTGCCCTTGAGCATTTTCAAAAGCCCCTTAGCAATGCAGATGCCATTTAATACCCGTTTTGCCGTTCATCAGATACCTGGGCACACACTTTAATCCGTGCCATATTCAAGGTAAACACAATTGTACAATTGTTGTCTAAACAATATGAGGGCTTCCGATTTCAGTCAACAGTTGAAGCGTCTGAGAAACTTTAAATGTCAAAAATAAACTGGCCTTGTCACACCTGGTTTGAAGGAAATTCCAGAGTGCTCCATCGTCTGTTTCTTTTTTTTTTTCTTTTGGTTATTTGGATTCACTGTACTATTTCACTAAATTCTGGAATAAATGCTCTATAAACACCTTTTTTGAAATGTTTAAATAACTTGCTGTCAGTATTTTTGGTGTTGAATGTTAATAATAATAATAATAATAATAATAATAATAATAATAATAAATAATAATGAATAATCATCACCCACACCAGTTTGTGAAATCTTCGCTCTCTTTCTATTCCCATGTCCCACAGACTTGGAGAAGGACCACCCAAAGGCGGAAGGAGGTATGGTTTGGCGGGTGACGGGAGGCCTGTTCAACTTGACCAAGGGTGCTGTGGGAGCTACTTTGGGAGGCGTGGCCTGGGTGGGCAGCAAGAGCTTTGAGCTGACCAAGACCGCAGTGTGCAGCGTACCAGCCGCGGGCGTGGGCCTGGTCAAAGGAAGCGTCTCCGTGGTGACAGGAGGTGTGGGGGTGGTGGGCTCTGCAGTGGCCAGTAAAGTCACACCGAAGAAGAAGGACAAATCTGACTAGGACGCACTCCCTCTCGGTTGCTGCAAAATCATTAAGATAGTTTTTTTTTCTTTCTTTCTAGGGGGCAAAGTGAGGAGATCGGGGAGGGGGGCAGAGTTTTCACTCTCCTGACATAGGACTAGGAAAGAGGCATCTCTGTGCTTCAGTGACACTTTCCATAGAAAGCAGAATGAAACAATTAATTCCATCTCAAAGTAATTTTCAGCAGACTGGCATTCAGCCTTGGACCAAATTAAAACATAAAGGCCTGACATGATAGCACTTTATGCTCTATTCATCCCATCTTTTATTGGAATTGATTGACTAGTACAAACATTTCCAAGACAGCCTTTCCAACTCCAACTCGAATTATTTAGGTGGGGTGCTACCCTGCTTACTCTATATAATGCAGTGTCATATTCGAGTGGAAGTGCACTGCCTATTTTTGGCATGTATACAACAGCATGTGGTGAACTGAGCTAAGCTGCTAAGAATATAAACAATGTTAATCATCTTCAAAATGGAAAAAAGGTAATATGACCAAAGCTAGGACCAAATCAGAACATTGGTTAATAGCAAATAATAATAAGGCATTTGAAAAAAAGGTATTAGTATTGTGTTTAATTGGTTGTTCTATTTGGACAGTTTTTAAATGATGTGAGCCCTCCAGGGAGTATGGACGGCATTTGATAGTAATGAGTAAGTTTTGCTCAAGCACAGTGGAAGTCCTGAAAACTATGTCAAACATCGTTAAGCAAACAAAAGAGGTAGATCAGCAGATTCCTGTCTTTTAAAGACAGGTTTCTGTTGTGTATTGTGTCGTGTATCAAGATGTCCCTCATTTCGGGTTTTGAAGTTAAAAATAAGCATTTTCCCCTTTATTTTCATTTCCTTTCTCTCAATTAAATTTCACACATCTTTGAAACTGTTGGGTTTTTGTTCCATACCACACATAAGCGTAATTTGATATAGTCTGACAGGGTTTTTTAAAATACGTCTTAGTGCAGATATCCAGCGGCATTCCTACTTCAAAAGTACATTTTCACTCATACTAGTTATTAAGTACAAGCACGGCAAACTTTAATATCTCTGAAGGGGAGTTCATGGAATTGGAGCTGGAATTTTGGGGCGTTACTTTATTTAGCAGTATTTGCTTTTCTTCTGCTATTTTGTGATTGTTTGCAAAACCACTGTGGAATCCATGTTGGTCACTATCTTTAAAATTAATTGGCATGTGACCTTTTGTAGGAAGCACACTGGACAATGTTTACCCTGCACAAAGGTGTCATTAACCAAAAACTGTACATTAATTTGTCTGTGTTGAGAGAGTAGAAACATTATGCTTTTCCCTAGTTCAAAAAGAAGCATGGACATAATATATTGTCCAGTGCTTCCCTCCAGTTGTTTTTCTGTCATGTTAAAGTGTTACTGAAAATATGCTTTTCCATCTTATCACTATATACTGTTATGCTAATAAAGTAGACAGGTTTTTTCTCTTTACCTCTGAAGACAGGGACAGTAATTTCTATTCATTTTTACCCGTGTTAATTTTCACAAGCCACTGTGAGTTTCTTTGTAAAATGAACCTTTTACCTAGCATGAGAATTATATAAACTGTGCATGATTTTAGGCAATAGGTTGCTTGCGTAACATTAGTGTTCTATCAGAAATGATCTGTATTTAATTTACTGCATTTCTCTTGTCTTTTTTAAACATTCTGATAGGTATGTAATGTATTGGAGATTCTGTACTGTACTGTAAATCAAACTGAAGACATTTAGATTTTGTTTTATAGAACTATTTTTGCAAACTTGATGCTGTATTCTATAAATAAACTGTATTTAATGTTAAATTCTTTATTCATTTTTATTATATGCAAATCAATCCAGCCATTTCAATAAATTAGCATCAACAACAACAAATGTAAAGAACCACCTTCCCCCACCCCTTCCTTAATATTTAACATTTCTGAATAACTCTGCATAATCCTGCCCCTCTATATTTCATACTATTTTTTGCTTCTTTGCATCTTCAAAGATGATTTCGCATCTTCCCCTTACATATGGCCCTTCCCCCACCAAACTCACACTGGCTGCTGTCTTTGACTGCTCATCAGCTGGATTTATTGCACCTCTGCTCTCTGGGCCTTTGTCCCCTGCCGGCTCTGGCAATGCCTTCCTGCTCCATCTCTCCACCCCTTCCTGGGGGTCTTTGTGATAAAGAACTGGCAGCGAAGCTGAAGAGGCTTCCACAGTATTTCCATTGACACACAGAACCTCAAACAGTGTAGCAGCAGTAAGTTTAGAGCATTAAGTATTAAGCACAGAGCATTATAAAGTATTAAGCCTTTCACATGCACCTTTGAGAAGTTCCTTGTCCATACACTTCCTGCTATGTATTCACAAAAGCTGAGGTGAAAAATGGCCTGCCAGTAAATCTCACTGTTCCAGCAACAGAAACTGTATGAGGAAATATGCATGGGCTAGCTAGGTATCGTGAGAACAGGTAAAATACCTTCCCATAATATACAATATGCTTTAGAATTAATTTGTGACAAGTGAAATTTGATAGACATGTTTGCCTTTTGGGTTTGTCTCTCATCATCTAAAGAGGAAGTATAAGATCTTTCATAAACAGAAACTCAACAGAAAAGTGTAATCGATAGTTTCTAAACGAAGAAGTGTTGATAGATAACAGATTTCTTTCCATGACAGGAGAAAAAGATGATGTAGATTTATAAATGTTAATGTTGTGTTTTATGCTGCATATCACAGTCTTTGGTTAGGATCAGATTTGGTCCATCAAAGCTGTGTGTCAGAGACAGGAACACTCCAGCCATACAAGACCAAGAACAAAATATGTTGCATATCCATGGAAAACTGAGAATGATCATGAGGGAATTTGGATAGTCAGAGAGAGGTGGGTGTTGCCCAAATGCATCAGCTACCTTCTGTCACACAAGGTGCACTTTCCCGCTTCTGTCTCCCAGACCAAGGCTCGCATAAATAAAACCATGAGTTTTCACCAGGACATCAATAGACCCTCAGTGCATTACCAAAGTTTGCTGCCAGCTCCAGCTGAAATGAGGTCATCATCAGCACAGACTGTTCCTTTCCATTCATACAATAACTTTGCTGCTTAGTCATAAAGATGACTTTAAGAGATAAACAAGGAGTGAACAATCCCTGGAATGTGGTGGGTCACATCTATCATTTAGAATATAGGAAATGCAGTGTCAGCGACTTCATAGGCGATGGACTACAAATGACAGAATCCAACCTTTGCACCAGGTGCGTCTGAAATGAGAGGCACTTTTTTTTGGAACATTTCAGTTGTCTATAGAGCGAGTCCCGGAAGTCTTAAATAAACTCCCCAAATGCTCCCGCTCATGTCAGACAAACCCCTTCACGAGGCTCACATGCCAGACTGGGGAGGCAGCGGTGTAGTAATCAATGTTTACCACCCGCCCAGGTAGGCTTTCTACACAGATACTGTATGCAAGGGGCAGGAGGGTAGTTTCACTCGACAACATATAGAGACAAAAAGGGCAGAGAATCGAGAAGCGTTTCAATAACAAGCGGGAACGCAAGACTTACGAAAAGTGGTTGTGGGTCACTGTCCACCTTTATGATACAAAGTAAAAGTTCCTGATAAAAGGGGATTTATTAGCTTTCTTTGCTACAGTTCTCGCTCAATAGGTACATTCTTAGTGTTTAATACTAGCAAGTGTAGTTACATATGCCTGACTTAGTTACATTAAGAGCGAAGACAGGCCTGGGTGACTGAAAACGACTAGCGCAGCACAGACCTCACCTATACCTTGTTCCTTTAAACACAATCATACGACAAGCAGCACTGTTCTCCTCTTCTGAACAGCGACAGCAACCTGATGCATACTGATAAACACGGTCTATCTTTGAACAGGGACTTTTTGTTTGTGCCAGACTTCTTGCCCACAGAACAGTGGACATTACGGGCCATTAAACGCAACTTAGCATGCATTTGGTTAAAAATAACTGGAGGTTATAGTACAGTGAAAAAGCCTGAAAAAATGTCAATGCACACAAAGCAGGACAGTGGTCTTATTTCTACCAATGTAATTTGTTACTGTAGAGTCACTTTGAGCTTTCATATTTTTGTGTTTCAGAACTTTCAGAACTGAGTGATTACATAAAAAGGACAAGAGAAATTAAGTATTCTGAAAGCGCTATGCCCACAATCATAATTACTTAAAAAGGTGAAAAGGATCATTTTTTACTGGCCAGAGATTTTAGGGGTCAAATTTAGGTTGCCATGCAACAGCTCTTATTTTCCAGTGTTACTTGTGTACCAAGAGAAAACAGGATGTGTCACATTCAGCTCTGTGCTAAATATTAAATATATATAAAAATGCAGTGTACACTTACAAACATGTTGCAGTAACATTTACATTTAACATACTGTACTCAGAAGACACTTTTGTCCAAAGTTACGTACAAGTGAGGCAAAGATCATATTGCAAACATTCATGCTGCCAAGGAGACAACTAGGTGTAAGTGCATCTAGGCTGAGCTTCTAATCAATGGCTAGGCTCAAGTGTAAGCAGGACTGGAATAGGACCTACACAATAACTACAGAAAAACGTAACGAAATAAGAACAAATTCAGACTATTTGAGGGCCAGTAAGTCCAACATAAGAGCATTCAAAGAACATTAAGAGGCATCAGGTTAGTAGAGTAATTCATGGAAAAATGACATGTTAGTGGTACATTTTATCTGACATTCTTATCCAGATCACCTTAACGGTAGAGGGAAAGGTTACCGCTTATGCATGCTCCCAAGGGTTTGACCCCTCCGCCTTTGCATTAATAACACAATGTTCTACACTATATGGTACAATTGAAAATTCTTTCCAAACAATTGAAAATCTGAACCACCAGTGCAAACATTCAGTTCCTGTGTACAGTGAAACAATTAAACAACATCTAATGGACAAAGAAAGGCGATTGCAATAAAAGATGAACATATTTCTTTTCTTAATGTACTGATGCTTTTATAATGATCTGTAGGAAATGTAAAATCTTCCAAAAAAAAAAAAAAAACACAAACATCTCTTCTCTTTGTCATCTTTAAACTTCAAGTAATCACCCTCTCCACCCAAAATAACTGGCCATTAATGTCAGACTGTAACATTCACATTTTTATTGCACAGTTGTTGTCGTACATTTCAGAAGTTCAGTCACAGGTAATAAGTACATTTCCTAACAATATTGTACTGTAGATCCAATTATTTCATATGGAGAAATGGCAACATTCACTTTTGTCAATGCAACAGCCAGCATACACTAATTTTTAAGAGGGTGCTTTAGGTTGGTTCATGTCACTGAAGTAAACATAATGGTCTCTTAGAAATCACTAAACAATGATTGAAATCTGTAAACAGCATTATACGTTCAAATTTGTTGTGCTGTTCTTAAGTCGGGGTATCACCGAGATTCCTTCATGGTTTTCTTTAGTGCAAATCTGAAAGAATTAAGGCAACGTTTATAAATATATCAAAAATAGCTGTCCACAACTACCTTTGTTACAAAAATGGTACAAAAGTTCTGTCTTGCACAAGTGTGAGAGACATATTTTTGAGTTCCTCAGAGGAATTGACTGTCTTGTAACCCAGCTGATGTAGAACTTGTGGACACACAGTCTGTGTGTATTCAACCATGTCGTATGACAGTTTTAGCCTCCAGCTTTCAGCATTGGCCGCTGAGTCCCTCACTGTACCATACTTATGCTTTGCAGATAATTCATTGCTGCCTCGAGTGTTGATCTGTATCCATTTGATTACATTTTTGTCCAAAGTCATGCCCAAGAATTGGTAAATCTCCTTGGTCTTTTCCAGCGGGTTCCTAGCTAAGTCCTCGTACCTCACCAGCATATATTTCCCCTTGAGCCAGTGTGGCCTGCTCAGGCCTGTGGAAACTGAATTGAGGAAATCCTCACAAACCACAGTCAGCTGGGTCAGATCCAAGTTATACGGCTTCCTACCTGTTGCCCTCCAGATCCGCCACAGTCGGTATGTGTCCCGGAAAGTTTCAATCCTGGACGACAAGATACCCCGTGGGTCCCTCACCAGTTGGATGATCTTCAGGTTGAGTCGTGGGTCTTCCACTAGGGCCTTCAAGTCTCCGATCTCTGGCACCCGCACAATCTTGATGGCGACATGTCGACGCTCCTTGCACGAGTCAGTAGCTAGTGTCATGTTGAGTGTGCTGCATTTTTTGACGCAGTCACCTTCTTCAATGTTGACCTCGCTCGGGCCGAAGACATCGCATACTGGCGGTGAGCAAAGAGCTTTACTGGCACCCCGGCGAAAGAGTTTATCTGTGGTGTGGTTTACTGGTGGGGGCTTGATGTAGCTTTCCAGGAAGTAGAGGTCACATCCATATAGGCTTCGCAATAGGTCCCTGCTGGCCCCCAACATTACCCTCCGGTCAGCTGTGCTTTTACTGTGTGAGAGTCGGGGAATCAGAGTGGTCTGCACGTGATATAACGGCTCAAAAAGGTAGAACACATTTGAGTGTTGGTTAAAGAGCTGGCCCACAAATGAGGAGCCACTCCTCGTGGTGGCCAGGATGAGGATGTGGGTCTTTCTGGAGACATTATAAGTGAAGTAGGGGTACTCATCACAGATACGCTCAAAGGCCTCTGTCTCCTGGCCCAGGCCACAGTTCAGAGGATTTGGCACTGGGCAGATATGGAAGGGCTTCGCTGTGAAAGTTCTGATTGCTGTGTACTGGATAGCTATTGATGCCAAGGCTAGCAGAATCACAGCCTTCCAGGAACATTGCATGGCTGAACTTCATTTAGACACTGCAGTCTGTTCTGATCCTGTCTGTGATGCAAAGAGGAAAAATGTGATTACGGTGCTACAAAGTAAACCAGGCACAGAACAGCCATTCATATTTTACAGTAAACAGAGGCAGGAGATGGCAAACAAACTTTCAGTCTAGTTAAACATGAAATATGTACTGGGGCTTCAAGATTAAAATCATGGCCTATTCCGGGAGCAAGGAAGTCTGTAATTTAACTTTGCAAAAATTATTGTATAAACTTCACAATAGTTCAAAAATATGAAATGTAACAGAAACATGACCTATTTAAGGCAAAGCCATATATTTTACCACATCGGAGCAGTTCAAAAAATATTTGTAATAAAACAAAATCACCTTGTCGACATTTTGTATGACAAACTGTGTCTCTACAGTATTTCACTATGAACCCGTCAAAGTATAATACAACATTTTTCCTTCCATTACTTAATGAGAGAAGCATAATTTATCATAAATATCATTTATACAATGTTTAATATTTTGTTATACTACGCTTTAGGCAAATGGCGAATATTCCATCGTTTCTCCTATACCATTCGTACACCAAAAATAAATAAATAAACTAATATTAAAAAAAAAAAAAAAAAAAAAAAAAAAAACCAAAAAAACCTATTCCATCAGAAGGGCGCGGATCATACACCACCACGATTTGCGTTATTAAACAAGAGCCCGGCGATTATTTATATATTGTTTTGAGAGAAAAAAATTTGACCGGCATCTCTAACATCCAGGCATTCATACCATCTAAACAACAGCAGAACACGGCTGAAACATCGCGTTTAGGGATGCGGGTAGATTTTATGTTGCTTTTCAACATTTAATGAAAGTCACCTTATGATAGGCGAGCATGCGAGGTAATATATTTTCATGTAGGCTTAACATCCGCTCACATGGACAGTTCAATGTAGATTATGTTTAAGACGAGTCAGAAAGACGATTTGTTTTCAGATGGTTTGCGCGAGCATTTCTGCGTTGACAAAGTTACTTTTTTGTCAGATTCCGACGACCCTAGGAAGGTGGGGAGTATATAACGCCGGCTGTAACTTAGAGATACCCGCTAAGAACTTGCGGCAAGTTCTTGCACCTGTAGAAAAAGTGCTGGTATCACGTCGCGCACGCACCCGCCGCCTGACACGAGACAGACGCACGTTCCGTACACAGATTAATGGCTCAGGCCGGGAAGAACTGATTTACTGCAGCGCAATACGAACCCATTTAATTTTAAACCAGATCGGGCTGCAAAATAATGCGGTAAATGAATAACGGCGTCTGCTTCTATTTTCTCGGCCGATAAGCGCATCTCTATCTGCAGTAAAACGTGTTTTGCTCATTTAATCCGCAAACCTCAGTAACTGAATATACTTGCCTTATTGACGAATGTATTACAGAATCACAGGCGAGGATCACATAGAGGGACTGCAAATGCGCGGTTCAGTACAGTAGTTCCAGTCACAAAGGTTAGGTCCCATTTCCTCTAAAAGGAAAATCCATGGGAGGCATCTGCCCTGAATTCCCTCCTCTGCCATCTGAATAGCGAAGAGAGAAAAAGAAAAAATATCTCCACAGAGCAGAGAGCGCTGTTACTACTCGAAGGCGATCATGTTTGTAGAAGCTTCTTGTCAAAATATAGGTAACTCTGGAGAAACTGAAAAGGAGACCACCGGTCTTAGCATCTGCGTCCACCAAGCAGATTTTCATAAATAATGTGCGTAGGTGGTGGAGTGTGAGGTATATGTTGAGCAGCCAGTTTGCTCAGCCTGGACCACCCCCAACCTCCACATCTCTCTGTCTCTCTCCGTTTCTCTCTCTCTCTCTCTCTCTCTCTCTCTCTTTGAAAATCTCTCCCTAGCTCCTCTCTTTCATTCGCTTCCGTCAGAGCGGCGTGCGCCTATGCGTCGTGATGTAGCATCCTTTGGCGAAATGTACCAAAAATAAATTGCAACCCGAATGCATCATTTTTGCATCATGCATTTTTATACTACCCGCTTAGAAACGTCTGAAAATCTTATAGTAGCGGCACGGAAAAGCGACCAAATGTACCTCTCTCATAATTTGTAATGTACTCATTTATGCATATACTTTCCGTATAGCTCTATATAACACTGCTAACCGACCATCACAAATGGAAAAAAAAGAAAACATATACAGATACTATTTGAGATATCGATTGTTGAAATTAAATCAAGTATAGGTTCTGGCAATTACTATAATTCTTATAACATTACTTTTGGTTTAAGCTAAAACATTTTTTAAAGAAATGATTTTAGAAAGAACGGACATCGATGTCATTCAAATCCGTGTAGCAGAGTGTATGTTAAAGGCATTTTAGGTTTCCAGGGACACCACATGGCAAGTTGTCTGTTCTGAACATCTCTCGTTTTTTATGTCTAGAAAATCTCATATTCCGATAATCAAAAAATGTATATTGATACATGATTTCAGCACATTGCAACAGCGATAAGACATATTACTAAATAGCCTATAGCACCAGTTCAGACAGAATGATGTTGAGCTTTTGCAGGATGTTGTGAAACAAACTTAAATCGTTAAGGGGTTTAAATTTTATAATGAGGAGATAGACATAGAAAACGGGAAAAGTTCAGATCAGACAACTTAGTGGTGCCCCTGAAAGTCATTGAAAACAATACTATTACTTAGATGAGTGTTTATAAGTTGCACTATTTAAGAATAAAAATTTAGAGCTCTCAGTAAGATGTATTCAATGCGCTGTTTAGAAACTGCACAGTAATACAACTTTTGAGAATCCTGAGAGAATAAACAATCGATATTTCTGAGGGTGCTGATATCTATTAAATGGCATTGCAGTCATCCAGATGAGCTTAAAATTAACAATGTAAATGTTTCATACAGCATTATATATCTACAGAGTGTGGAAAATGAAATAATTTAAGTATCATTTACTATTTTTTGCATGTTTTTCATTTTTCTTTGTTTTAATGCCAAAAGCATAATTAAAAATAACTAGCCACAGGGAAAGCTTTATAGAACACTGGGAAATTCATGTTTTTTTAGCCAATGATGTTTTTGCCGTTAGTTTAAATCATAAATCATATAATTGCTGCATCATTCAATTCATATTGTTTTATAAGTATGGCACAGACTTTGCAATTGTTAAAAAATTGGTAATTCATATTTTCTATTCATTGGTAAATGGCAGTCCTTATTTTTAGTGAAAAAATGGTTACCGATTTATTTTGAAGTAACTGAATCACAACAATAATAGTAGAAATACAATTCAGCAGTGTTAAGTTGGATGTCAGTAAGGAGTACTGTATATGTTGGCTATAAAAGTGGTCTGACAATCAGTACGCTGAATTGTGAATTTCTAAAGCAAAATGAAGTAGCAGGGAATTACAGTGAACTTAAATAGTTGAGTCTGAGCCCAAATTGCAGTGCCTAGAGAATAAAAACCAGGAAAATGATTTCATATGGCAGGGAGAGTAGTGTTGAAAATAAACACAAATGAACACGTTTGCCAAAAACGAAAATACAAACACCAAGGATCTACAAGGAGGAACAGCATGCAATCACATGTTGATAAAGACAGACAGGCATTTAATGCAATATTTTCTGGACATGGTACATTCTGAGCTTCGCATACTTGGAATATATATTTTTTTCCCCATGGTTGCCATTCTGTAATTGTTTGCATCCAAGAGAATGCCTAAAGATTTAATATCTGGGATACTGGATGCTTGCTCAGTAGCAAAAGTTATATAGTCTTTTACTTTTTTACTTTTCCTAGATCAGTACAGGCATACATTTAGTAAAAGCCAACTCACAATGTCTGTTGCCAAGTGTTAAACAGAGTGATGGATCAAAAAAAAGTGCGGAAAAAAATCAGCTTTCATGACTGCTTTGCTTGAGCATATAACAGCCAAGGACTATGAAGCAATTTTGCTGGATGAGATGCACCCCAAGGCAACTACCCAATTCTTATATAGTGTTCCCATATTCCAAGATAATGTTTACTCCAAGATGATAACTGCCATCCATAGGCTTCTCCTTTAAGAACATAAGAAATATTCAAACGAGAGGAGGCCATTTTGGCCCATCAAGCTCGCTTGGGGAGAACTTAACTAATAGCTCAGAGTTGTTAAAATCTTATCTAGCTCTGATTTA
>JAODKF010000095.1:219844-251288 GCA_026779585.1 Mormyrus proboscirostris
GATGTATTATTATCATTAGAGAGTATAATTCTAATTACCATTAATGGGATACATTTATTATTATTTTATTTATTTTTTATTTTATTTTATTTTTTTTTTTACGTGGTCAGCATCGCGGGCCGCATTTGCATTCGTGACGGGCCGCAGGTTGAGAACCACTGGACTAGGATAACGAGGAAAAGGACACAGACTGGGACAACAGGAGCTGACCCTGACAGATACATCTTCACTGGGTACAGTTCTTCTTCAGGTCCACGGCTATGTTATGCTTTATCTGGTATTTTTAGGCACTCTGCACAAGAGACACCTGTTGGAGGGGGCATTTCAACATTTACAGTATGGTGGCCTAATTACCTTGTGTTTTAAACACCAGGGTCTTGCAATATAATTTTCTGGTTAAGAAAAATACACCAGAAAAATACACCTAGCAAATACACCAGTGGCCTTCAGGCATAGTTCACACTGTGCATGCTCCATCTGAAGACACAAGGTTGCTCTATATGAAGTAATTCAAGCTCTGGTCTTCTCACTCTGGAAGTATTTATGTAACTAATAGTATTTATATAACTACTGAATGGTGAGTACCATTCTAACTTGACATTTAGACTCATTTTAGGTTCACACAGGAAAGAATGTGCTAGAATTGCAGGAAATCCCACTGGCCACTTGCAGATGTGTTTTTTTAGACTCCCTAACCTCATTTTCTGCTTAGTTTGTATTATAACAGTGAGGGAAGAATGTTATGTTGGTACACTCACATTTAATTCTGAGTATCAATTGGACAGGCAAACCAGAAACTGTTTTTTAAGCTTCATGGAAATGCAGTGCAGTTTTTGAATAACTGACCATGAAAGAGAAGTTTGAGTCAGTTGTGTGGGAGTTTTCCATTTATAATAAACTACAGAGGATATGTACCAATATACACCCTAAGGACAGTGACATGAAGGAGGTATGAGATGGTATTCTGAACATAAGGTCCCTAGAAATTTCTTGTATGTAATGCATAGCCTATTTGAAAATCATTGCCCAATCTCACCTTCCATCCCTGATTCATGCAGGCGTGTGTCATTGTTACACACTGTAATTAGAGTAATTTACTGGATTTTTTTCTTGTTTTGTTTAATGTCTTAAGGAGCTATCAGCACTTTATGTTTTATTTTTATCCGGTCAGTAGCTTGTCTCTAATTCATAAGTTCTAATGTTTCATTTATTAAATATTTTATCAAACAAATTTTGGGGGCTCCCATATTGATTTCATTTGGGGCCGATATAATTTGAAAAATCCATTTCAAACTCGCTTTTTTGTACTTCCATTAAAGGAACATGAGTATAGATAGGTGTGTGGCAGCATGTGGCTCAGTGGGCTAAGTCTGTGTGCCTGTAATCAGAAAGTCTCCAATTTAAACCCAGTCTCAGTATGTCTGTGGATCCTTGAGCAAGGCCCTTAACCCCCAGCTCCCTGGATGCCCCAACAGGTGGTTGCCCTTCATGGACATCTTACTCTACGAAGTGTAAGTTGAGGGAGGTGTACAGTACAAGCAATTTCCCCATGGGGATCAATAAAGTATCAATTATTAGTGGACAGTGGTGGCTTAATGGTTAGGTAAATGTAATTGAAGGATTGTAGGTTCAAATTCCTGACCAGCAAGGCACTGCTGTGGTAGCCTGAGCAAGGTACTGCCCCCAAGCGCCGAATTAGCTGCCCTCTGCTACAGTATGTCGTTATGTCACATATGGGTTAAATGCAGAGGAAGCATTTTGTTGTGGTGTGTCAACAATGATCACTAATTCTAATAGTCCTACAGTGAAATCTCCTATTGTATACTTAATTGGCCCTTCCTTTTATTCAATGGTTCATAAGTAATAGGCATGTAACGATGAATCACAAATTGGATAAAGATTGATGCAAATGTATGAAGATTTAAACCAGCTGGTATGGAAAATGAATTGCTACTTTAGGAATACTTCACAGTACTTTAACAGAAAAACTGGTGTAATATTACATTTGATTTCACGGCGTCAGTACGATATCAGATGTCACTGCGTATTCACGTCATACGTTAGTTTATGGTTTTGACCAAACGTGAGATGGCGAGCGAATTTGAAATTGAGGACGCATGGCTGGGTGGTGCAGTGGTTAGTGCTGCTGCCTCACAGCAAGAACATCTTGTTGTGGTCCCGGGTCCTTTCTGTGTGGAGTTTGCCAGCTCTCCCTGTTTTCGCCGGGAGCTCTGGTTTTATCCCACAGTCTAAAAACGTGTAGGATCAGTTGATTGGCGAATTTAAATTGGCCCTGTAGTTGTGTGAGTGTGTGCGTCCTGTGGTGTGTAGGTGACTGCCCGGAGTTGGTTCCCGTCTGTGCCCATTGTTCCGTGATAGGCTCTGGTCCCCCCCGCAACCCCAGTTGGGATTAAGTGGTTTCAGAAAATGGATGGATGGACGCGTCACCCGATCTCATATCGGTGGTGTAGCAGCATTTTAGCTTTTCGGTAACCACAAACGAAAACAGCAAGAAAAGCACAGACAAGACAAAAACTGTGTGCAAACATTGTAAAAGACTGATAACATACGCAAATAGCACAATGAACAGGCTTCAGCATGTCCAGCAGCACCACAGTGAGCTCAATTCACCACTGCCAGAGCGAAAATTATGAAAAGGGCAAACCACGCTAAAAAGCTGTCTTGGTGTATTTATTTGAAGATTTTTTTTATTTACTTACTTTGATTTGGGACTTTTTTAAACAGTATTTTAATCATATAAATTTGTCTGCCGATCATTCTGCTAAAAAAATCGTGAGAAGATCGAATAATGAATCGTATCGAATCGTAAGTTGAGTGTATCGCTTCATCCCTAATAAATAATAAAACTAATAAAAATAGGTTATTGCGTTTTTGTTTTCTGAATAAATTGTACTGCCACTGTGGGCCTATATTCTGTATCATAAACACATTTTCATTGTGGTTATATTAATTACCTTCCAAAACTGTAGCAGAAAAACTCAACATAAACCTTTGTGTAAACTGCTAATTTTTCATCGCAGTTATTTCCTTTTCTATGAAGCAGGAGCTTTCCGGACATCTTTATCGAACAGAGATCCATGTGAGGCATCACATGACTGAAAAATGCTTTTAACTGTTTAAACTGCATGAGGTAATGTACTCAGTGTACTATAACTGGGCCAAAGAGATCGGGCTTGTTATGAATTGAACAAGTCTGGTTACATGGGACCATATGCTTTTATGGAGGATCAAGCAAATATACACATGCTACATATTGGATTATATTACATAGTATTTATATTTCACAAATTAGTAGCGTCTTTAAATATGTGTAAAATGGTTCTGCAGAAATATATACTGTAATGATACAAACCCAGCTGTTTTTTTTTTCCCCAATTCTGTTAGCAGAAAATAGATCCAGCCTAATTTGGATACAATATGAACCACAGCAATTATATAAATGAGATAAATATATTAGCAGGGCATACTTGTACATAGAAACTGTGGAATTAAAATCCTCTCCTTTCATCATGGGCATGTGATCTGAATCAGCACAAAGGAACCACTGGAGGATCTCCCTTTTTATCAGTGTCTGAGATTTAGTATTATTTAACAGTTCTTCATGTCACAGATAATTACACACACTGTACCCAGTGGCAGGCTGATCTACATAATCCATTTCCCAAATAGCTACACAACTGCTGTGAAGCTCATTTAAAGCAAAGGCTCCCATTCTATCATCTAGGTACACTTCAGATTCTGCAGTGCTTCAAGGGGTGAGACACACAGGGACATCTCAAGAAGGGTGACCAGATAATCCATGTCAGGGAGGACACTTTGAGCTACAGCAGGATTTGTACACTAATTAAAACAACCAGGATTTCGTTTAAGCACTGAGTTCTTGCTCCAGGCTGATCGGTCAGTCTCCTGTAATCATACATTTGTCAAATAGGAGGATGAGTCAAACAACTGGACGAGAGAAACAGCTGGATACGTCTTTCAATCAAGGTAACAAACCAGTCAAAGGACATGAAGAACTGAACAATTTACCCAAGTGTGGGAGCCTTTGAGTTTTAAGGTAATTGGTAAAAGCTGAAGTGCCCTCCCTTGACATGAATTATCTGTAGGGATGTAACGCTACACTCACGATTTGATAAGATTCACGATTCTGAGTTAATAGTTCTGATAAGATTTTCTCATGATTTTTTAACAGAATGAGCTGCAGACAAATTTATTCAAAAATATTCCTTTATTTATCTTTATAAACTATAAACTATTATAAATAAATTGAATAAAATACCGTTTTAAAAAGTCCCAAATCAAAATAAGTAAATAAAAAAAAATCTTCAAATAAATAAACTAAGGCTTGCAGCTTTTTAGCGTGGATTGCCCTTTTAATAATCTTCGCTATGCCGGCGGTGAATTGAGCTCACTGTGGTGCCAGTGAACATGCTGAAGCATGTGCGTTGTGCTATTTCTGTATGTTATCAGTCTTTTACAATGTTTGTACGCAGTTTATGTCTTGTCTGTGCTTTTCTTGCTGTTTTCGTTTGTGGTTACCGGAAAAATGCTGCCACACCGCTGATTTAAGATCGAGGAGTGTGTACTGAATTTCAGATTCGCTCGCTCGACGTGAATACGCAGTGACGTCGAACGTCGAGCTGATGTTTTGAAATGTAATATTACTCCAGTTTTTCTGTTTTTCCACATCGCCCGTTTTAAATCGTCATACATTTACATCAATTTTTAACCGATTCGTGATTCATCGTTACGTGCCTAATTATCTTGTGACCCTATCTCAGATAAAAAGGCTCAGTGAAGGAGTGGAGCTTGGGATTTGAATGATAGTCATGTTTCAGGCCATGGATGCATTTTCCATGCACACAGCAGACAGCTAACATCTGACAAAGCTCATAAACAAAGTTGTGAGGCTGAAAGCAGAACATGCTGTAAATTTCAGATATTCAAAAATTCTGTTTTGTTATAATTATTACCAGTTGTTTAAGAAAGGGAAGTGATTTTAAGCAGCAAAATCAAGTGACAAAAGTGAGTCACATAAGAACTACTAAGTGTGATACTGAGATTCAGATATAATTTGTACCCCCAACATATTTTGTGTGCAATAGCTGCATCACCAATGAGCTAAAACATTATGGCCATTGTGTCGAAATTGTACAAAAATAAAGCTTTAAATCAAAACAAACATAGTATAAAATTCAAACTGAATAAAGTCTGTGGGCTGTGCTGCTTGGACCTCTACACCAACAGCAGCATCTCAAGCCTTTCTCCATGCTGAGGCCAGTGGCCTAACAGAGCCTGAAATAAGTGATCAGAATCAGAATCAGACTCAAATATAGAGTGCAATGCAAGTGGAACTGAAAGGTGAGTGCACAACAAATTACAGATACATTTGTAAAACTTCAATAAATGTAAATGTCTTTAACGGCCTAATGTATTTGTAGATACTGGTAGTACAAGATATTTTCTTATCTCGTAAAAGCCGTGTGTAGCTGCAGGCTAGTGAAAGTGCTCATGCTGAATCTCTGTCCACCATCAAAAGCACCTACAATGGGCACGAAAGCATCTGAACTGGACCTTGGAGCAATCAATCCCATTTTCTGTTGCGTGATGTGTACAACTGGATATGTGTGAAGTCTGTTCCGCAGCTACACAGCCTCATACACAGCAGCACACGACGTGTCGTGAGACATTTCTCCCATAACCATAATTAAAATCATTTAAGGTTTCTGCCACAGTAGCCGTTCCTGCGGTACTCAACAGGAAAGCCATTGCTCAAATACTGCACTGGCAAGTCTTGGCCTCCCAACACCCTGTCGGTGGATTATACAGTAGTTTTCTCCTCCTTGGCCCATTCTCCGAAGTTAGTCACCCCTCCCCAAGCAACTGGGAGCTCCACGCAAGTCTAGCTGTTTCAGAAATGCTCTGACCCAGTTGTCTGGCCAAAACAATTTGGCTCTTCTCAAAGTTACTCAGGACTTTACTTTTGCCCATTTCATTTACTTTCAACACGTCAGTTATGAGTACAGAATGTTGGTTTACCATCTAATGTATCCCAGACCTTGACATGCGCTTATTTTAAAAAGACGTTATTCATGTCATGTGTGGGTGGTCATAATGTTTTGTCTCATCGGTATATTTATGTCTGTGAATGTATGTATCTGATCATAAAACTGGTTAACTGTTAATAATTTATATTGTTAATTTTAAAAATGCTCTGCTGACAATACATTTTTCTGGTTTGACCTTACATTCCCTCACTGAATTAGTCATTACCCGGACTGCTTAATCTGCAGCATTTCACCCAAAATAGCACTCCATAATGACAAGTTCTTGATGACATATTAACCATTAACCACGACTAAAGGGATAATTTCCTTCATTCTGAAGTGTTATGTAAAAAACAAGCCAGATGTCAGATGGAAAATTAGAAAGAGTGCAGAATAGTTTGGGCCTCCACTTTCAGCACTCGTCACACAGCCAGGGGTGTAGGAACTGAGAAGGGGGGAGTGCCCCCCCAATATTTAATCTGGCTCATTCATCCCCAAGATAAACAGACATTTGAATTTAAATTATTCAGCTGTGTCCCTCCAATATCAAACTCTCTCCTATGCCAATGCACACAGTTTACATCCCTTTATTTCTGATTTGCTTTCCACATGGGGTAATATGGGTGATATCTTCAGCATTTCTGATACAAAAGTCAGGCCTTGGATTGAGGTGTGAAGGTTTTGAAAGTGTAGATGCTTCATTCCAAGTCAGCTGTAACGCTAAGTGACATAAAGTGAAAACATTAAGTGACAACCACCCATCCATCCATCTTCCACCTCATATCCAGGCGCAGGTCGCGGGGGCAGCAGATGCCCAGCCACCTCCTCCTGCTTCTTCAGGGGAGAATCAAGACGTTCCCAGGCCAGCAGAGATATATAATCTTTCCAGCATGTCCTGGGTCTGCCCTGGGGTCTCCTCCTACTTGGACATGCCCAAAGCATCTCCCCAGGAAGGCAATCCTAGATATATTTCCAAACCACCTCAGCTAGCTCACTTTCAAGCTGAAGGAGCAGCGGCTCTACTTTGAGTTCCTCCTGGATCTCCAAGTTCCTCACCTTAATGGTTATTGGTCCCATGCTTGTAAGTGTATTCTCCTAACGACTTAAGTCTGAGGTTTACTCGTGTTTATAGGCTAGATATGTGCTTTGGGAGAAGAAACACTAATACAAACTGTGTGCAGAATTATTAGGCAAGTACTATTCCTGGAGATCATGTTTAGCAAAAGTTGGGCAGACTTATAAAAATGAATTCAGAAGCTTTCTTGTGCACAGAGTAAATTTATTTAGAGAGAAAATGTTGCATTTGACTTTCACAAACAAATACAAATGCTTGATTACCAGTGTGCAGAATTATCAGGCAATCAAGAACTAGGTGGATTTTCTCTCTTCACCATCAACAGAAATAATAATAAGAATCAATTTTTGTTATTCAGTATGTATAATAAGCTTTCAGCAGGAATAACAAGCTATCAGCCGTTCTATACAGCCCACTTCAACCAATTTAATTCCCAACAGTACGGCCCACTTTCTTTTCAATGACCATCATGAGCCTGTTGCCCACTAAACCAATCAGGTTTTTGATTTGATCCTGTCCTATATTAGCTGGGCCAACTAGGACCACCACCTAGAAGCTGCTCTGAGAAGGCTACTGTGTGCTAATTTGGTAAATCTCACACTTTGGTAAGGCCCAGTAGTTCTTAATGGGGTTGAGTTAGGTGATGAAGGGGGGCAGGCCATAATTCAATCACGTTTCAAGCTTTTCTAGGTCAATCTATGAAATATTTTGATACATAGGTAGGGGGATTGTCTTGCAGGAATATTATAAACTTTTAGAAAGCTGCTGACCTCTTCTTATGCTAGTGTTTGAAGGAGGTATCTTCTAAGAAATTGGCAGTAGACCTTGTGGTTAATTTTTACACAATCTGCAAGTCAGAAAGGCCTGACAAGTTCATCATTGATGTTTGCAGTCCATGTCATCTCTCCTCCACCACCTTATTGGTGCTTGAAGAGGATCTCCATCCCCTGGCCCATCCATCTGCTCCATCAAGAGTCACTTTCATCTCATCTGTCCCCAAACCTTTGTACCATCAGTCTTGAGATGTGTCCGTACCCATTCTTAATGTTTTACCTTACATGCCTTATTGAGTGGAGGCCATATTTTAGCGTTTGACCTTAGGAATGTCACACTGCACATTGCACCTAGAACTTCTGGATATTCTGTTCAGATTGCAGTTTTGAAAAATTATGGCATTTGATGCTTAAGAGTTTCTGGAAGTCTCTCCTTTGATTTGACACTTTGGTAGTTTATGTGTCTTATCTTCTATCTACAAGCCTCTTCAGTCCTCTTTGGCTCTTAACAACAAAACACTTTTGTACACATGGTCACACATTGTACAGTGATCACATTTAAAACGTTTTTCCTCCCTCTGACTGGTATTTTACTATTTTGCTTTTTTCTTCTCTCTGCAAGGTCCTCTTTGGCCCATTTTAATATTAATAAAAATTAGCTTAATAATTCTGCACACTTTCTGTTTTATCGAAACAGAAAGTATTCAGGCCAAATACTGAACATTTTGTTTTCAAACAGTTAATTCTTAATTAGAGATTAATCTGGACTCAAAGTATTAGTCGGTTGAGAAGATACAAGTGAAATACACACTTGTCTAATACTTCTGCACACAGTGTATGTACATGTCATATGTAAATCACCCTTAAATACATTCTGACACTTGCTTACAGTAGGTGCTTTAAGTTGAAATTTTCACTATATCCTCTGGAGAGCTGTATCAAGTTACATGCCTCTACATGGCCAAATGCAATATTGCAGTGTTCAGAAAGCCCAACACATCACAAAATGAAACTTTTTACAATTATTATAAATTTAGAAATAGATGTCACAGTCTAAAGTGCATGTTTATAATTCACATAATTATATAAGAACTATATAACACCATAGTATATAGAAATCCAGCAATAAGTCATACAACCACCTGCCTAATATTGTTTAGGTCCCCCTTGTGCCGCCAAAACATCCAGGCATGACTCTGAGCCATCCAGGCATCTCTACAAGACTGTTAGCAGCAGATCCTTTAATGCCCATAATGCAATTTGCGACCTCCATGGATCAAACTTGTTTGTCCAGCACATCCCATAGATAATTGGACAAATAATATTTGAATCATCTTGCTGACAAGAGCAAGTGTCTGAACTGACCTTTGACATTCACTTTGATATCACTATTCAGCATTGTTTCGGATTTGCTGCAATTTGTTTTAAAAATTTATCAGGTCCAGTTCTGCACTCCTACAATGTATCAGCAAAGTTTGAAAAAGATATGTCAAATAATTTTTGAGTTATCATGCTAACAACATCAGATATCTGAAACTACCCTTTTTTTGCTATGACTATGCAATGCTGCTTCACCTTTGAGGCGATCTGTCTCAGAGTTTGAGCACATCCAGTTTGTCTCCCCTTTGAAGTTTCCCCAGGATCCAAGAAATGCAATGATCCAGTCAATTTTATAAAGGTGTTATTTTTTTATTTATTGTGACGGATCTAAAAACTTCCATCAATTATGGATTTTTGTAGTTAATGTAAAATTTCTCTTTCTTTGTAGTTTCTCATGATTTTTTAAAATTACTGTTACCCCTCATATTCATACACTGCACATCTGCTGATACACAACGCATGTCATCTGTGAATATTTCATGCCTTAGGACAAGAATAGATCTGTGTAAGGAGAAATAGTACAGGTCTAAGTTTTGGGTCAACAATGGCAAATCATGAATTATTAATTCTAACCCATCCCTACAGAGAAAGTGCCTCATTTAGTTTTAGATGTGCATACCACCTGAACAAATTAATTAACAATAAAGCATGCATTCTGCAAACTTGTCACAGGCCATTAACCTCCTTACCACTGCCTCTGTGGGATTAGCGTAATGCATAGTTAAGCGGCAATGATCTACAAAATACTCACAACTGGTTTCGTGGCTATAGCGTGATGGTGATACAGCACAAGACAGAAGGATGGGAAGGGTGGGAAAACACACAATACTTCATGAATATATGACTGAGAAAGAAACTCTGATATCCTCAACCTGTGATGAGTTCATGAAACACAGGTGCAATAAATTGGAAGCAGGTTATACAAACATAAGAATATTATTTATGGATTAATATCCTATCACATATATTTAGCTTGCTAGGCTGCACCCTCTTTACAGATACAGTTGCTAGGGCTGTGTAGGTCTTTGATATGCATTTGGCACATCTTTTCATTTTCCTTTTTCCAAGTGACCATTCTGAGTGCTGCAGCACATCCATTACAATTGGGTTTTGTCAAAATAATGCCCTCTATCATTCAATTCTCATTAAAAAAATAAGCCTGTGTTCAGCTTTGAAATGACTCTTCCAGTTCTCATTATTCCTCTTTTCATTAGAACACACTTCTCTTTCCCAATTAATGCTGGCATTCAGGACACTTAAATTTCTGTTAAACTGGCTGGGTGTCATTTTCTCCGTGCTTTCTCCTACTGCTGAACTTGCCTTCACAGTTGTCATCTAAAATGAGGACAGTAAAAAATTCTTTCCCAGAATTTGAAAATGAAATGCTGCCAAACCATTATTATTAACCTATTACCGAGGCTGGATGATGCAGGGTATCAGAGTGTTGAGCAGGATTAGCCTGGAAGTAATGAACTAGTCTTCTATATCCTCCACCCACAACCTGCAAGGATTAATAAGTAACAATGTGCAGATCACAAAGACCCTCCCATGTGATTGCCTCACTCTTTCATCACTTCTGAGGCTGATCCTAACAAAATCTTTTCTCATGGAAATTAAGTCGAAAGCACGAATGAAAATCTACCCTGTCAAGTATACTTTGTCTGTAACCTAAATAAACCTCATGACACTGTGAATTTTACACCTTTCAGAGCAACCAAAAAATGTGAATCTTCCAGGCAGAAGTTATTTTTTATTTAGAAAAGGCAACAGCCTAACCTGCAGCCAGAGAATGTGCTGGAAGCACTTGCACTGAGGGCATTACAGGTGTAGAGCAGTCCCAGTCCACATTTCTGTCTCTGAATGATGTTCCCTGCAGACTTATGGGGCCCAGAATGAGAGGAATGGCGAGGACTTCGTTGCAGATGTCAGGATGACAGTAGTGTAAAAGGAGAGATGTGAGTTTAATGAGGACTAGACCCCAGGTCACGATGTAGCTTGCTTTGAGCGATGGAGCACCAGCACGGTCCAGTGCTCTCCTTTCTGCGACTCCCGCTTTGTCCTGGAGCGTTGGCTCCTGTTTATGCTCATTTGCCCTTGAAACCCTGCATGACCATTAATTATGTCATTCCAGTCAGACAGAGAAAGGTACTGGGTTGCCTCACAGCTTTTCGCCTAATTAACATCCTCGACTTCAAAGCGGGAGAAATATGAAATAATCATGCAGGACTCTTTTGTCACAGCTGCAGCGTATTACATTAACAGCATTTAGCAAGGAATGCTCAGAAGAGGGCATAGATGAGGGCTCCTGAGTATTCGTTAAGAGGAGCAAAAATAGAGACAGAATATGAATAGTAGATAGCATTGCAATTAGCGGAAAGGGCTTATAACCTAAATGTCTGCTGGGTTTTTTTTTCCTTAGGATAGACCTTAATATTCCTTCTGCGAGCAAGGACAACAAGCAGTGTTATCACTAAATGCAAAACCTTTATACACACAGGAAGCCACATGACTGCCTGACCCTGTGTTTCAATACATGTGTTGTGGCAACAGCTAGTTAGTGAAGGAGCTCTTGTGGGTGTACTGACCCCTGCCAGATAGACAGCGGTGCCCCGTGGTGCAGCATCACTGATTGCGCAGCCGAAGAGTTGCTTGCTGCAGTCCTTCCTATTGATTCATAACATGAGGTTTTTAATGAGAACAGCTCCGTCGGGGGAAAAGGCTTCCCTGCCAACTCGAACCGCAGCAAACCGTGTTTGCATTTTGTCTGTCTGCAGGTGCCATCTCCAAGGAATATTCAGGTAATAAAACTGGGGAACCAACATATTCAGCTGTCAGCATTTGTAGCTCCTCTATCCATGAGGAAACATTTTCTAGGACGACAAATGGCCTATATAAATATACATACTTTTGATGGATACATATGACATCTAGTCATTGCCAACTTAGCAAGGACATGAGCAATATCTGTGCTTTTGCGTTTTGCTTGCTAGTCTAAATTAATGCTGCTATTTCTTTCTCTTTTAGCAAACAATAGTTTTATTGTGAAAGTGTTTCAGTAGCTTTTCCTATACATTTTTTACTAATGCATCAGTCTGGCATTGTGAAGTTAAAAGACAAGATCCCATAAATAACACAGGTTATAAAAATCAACAAAGATACTTATTTGTGTTTCCTCTATCTTTATAAGAACCACACGTTCAAATACTTAATCGATACCACATTTAATATAATTAAGGCGCACGTAATGGTCAAGTAATGGTCAAATCTGTTACTCTTCCATGACAAGCTCATAGCTACAAGGCAATTAATTAGTCAACAATTAATTACTGTTGACCTACGATCATTTAGGAGTGAAAAATATGAAGCTGACTCTGTGCTTCATAAGGGGGGGCAGGTTTGTAGGTGTATTTAGACTGCTTTTCTTCCTTTGAAACCAAGACTTTTTATAACATCCCAACTTCCATTTAACATGACATATGAACTGGTTTGCCACCCTTATGATCTTTCAGAGAAATACGTCCTAGGTAATTTACCTAATAACCCCATCCTGAATGATGCTTCAAAGTAATGAGCAAAAGGATACAGAGGAGGTGGGGAAGGCTGGACATCTGCTGGAAGTAAGCGCATACTGTATAACCAGGCCGCATGTGTCAGCGGCAGCCTTGAAGCAGTGAGGGAGCCAGTCAGTGTGAGGCCTCTGCAGATGTTCATTGCCGGTGCTGTAATGTCAGGAAATGCTCATGACTGTGGAAGAGTCCTGTTAAAAAGCCCCGTAGCTCATGAGATACCAGCCAAGATGACTTTCTCCATGGAGGTGTGGGCTGGCAGTTGAAGGACCTGCGTTTGATATGCACTGGTTGGTTTGCTTCCTCAGTTCTCTGCACTAAACATCTGAACACAAGACAGAGGGAAAAAAAATGACCAAATTCAGCCCCTAAGCCCAGCATGGCATCTGATAATTGATAGGATCAGCAAAACAAGAATTCGAAATAATGAGGGAGATATGCAATGGAAGATTAGAACAGACACCCACAAAAGTTAATAATAAATAGTTAATTTGCCTCTGGCTTGCTCTCTGGGGCCGCTGGGCAGAGATAATGTAACATGCTTTGAAACAATGTAATATTGTGCTACTGCGCTACACAAATAAATTAAATTAATTGAATTAAATAAAAAATAGCTTTAAAGTGACATGGTACTGAAAATAGTACAATTGTATGTAGGAATTTATTAGACAAATTATTTAATGTACTTGAAATTGTCATGGAAACTTTCTTGTTTGAAAATTTCATAGTGCGGTTTTTGGATCAATGCAGGTGATATTTCTATTCTCATCTTTTACCTGACTTATTTTCAGCCATCATGTTATAATAGGTCAGTAAACAAAAGCAACTGATTGTGTTAGACAATAACATTTTAATAAGTTTCTGGGTCACTATATGCCTGTCCATTGTTTTCATTCTGTGCCCATTTAAATGTATTCATTGCTAGTCATCTCATCATTAAAAGTGTTGTGTTTGGGGAGGCATCTGTGCCATACAGTATAAACACACAAAAAAGAACCACAAAGAGAAGACAAGCCTATTGTCTTTCTCTGGCTTGATGAGTTCCATTAAAAAGGAATTAAAATTACTGAGAATTTCTTTCTTTGCCACTTATGTCTTTCCTTAAAGAAAAATAAAGATGAGCATAGCTTCCAGGCATCAGTAACTGGAGTAAAATTAGAAAGGGGACATGTCAACATAGGAAGTATGGGAGAGTATATCTAGGAAATGAGCATCCCTCGCCTCTGGGCCTTCGGTTTGATCTGTGAGACCCCAGGCATTGTGAGTTTTGAATCTTGCATTGGATCTGCAGCCAACAAAGGCCTTTGTTTGCACTGATTTGCAAATTTGAACAGTTTTGAATCAATCTTTATCTCTGGCAGTCATATCAGAGACTTCGCTCCTGAGGGACCAGCGGAAGACATTTTAACATGGCAGATGAGCGACTGTGCCCTTATCTGCCTGCTTTGAGCAAGATGCCACATATTCTATGGGAACATGAAAATAAACACATGCATAAATAAACACTTGTTTTTTTTTCATCCCCAGCTTCCCCGATTCGCGCCAGTCCTCTTGTTATTCATTTGCTTGAGAAGCAACATTGCTTGTATTAATTTTAACACTTCACTTTCATAAAGAGTATGGCTTTTGGACAAAGCGGCTGCAGAAAAGAGTCGGGTAGCCCGTGAATAAAAATATGCTGAGCATGCTGAGAATCCTTGACATGGGCATGAGTTTTGGTATGACTTTAAACACCCTAGGAGTAGAGAATGTCCCGCGTGCTGGATATTGTAAGTACAAAATACTTATATATATATATTAGATAAGGTGAGATTCACCAATTAGCAGTGCACCGGCCTAAAAGTTCATAATGTGTGTCACGCCCGTGCAGGCGGCACCCCACAGCTGCTCCCCTTGGAAGCCTAATTAGGAGGCAATAAAGGAGGGGACAGACCGGCAGAACAATGCGAAGTATTGCGCCGATGTTTTCGAGCCGTGCCAAGCAACATTTGTCTCTCGTCTCCCTTCATCTCCCATTTGCCTGCTGTTCTTTCCTTGACTCACCTGCCTTCCTCTCCCAGCCCATCTCCCTCTCCTGACCATCCCGTCCCGCTGAGCCCAGCTGTCTGTGTCTTCCTTTCCCGGTGTCTCCCAGTCCTGTGCTCCATTGTCGGACGGATTCCCCTGACTGCCGTCCTACACTCACGACCACGACCATTCTTCTTGCTTCATCCCTTTTTGTACTTCTGCCGATTCTCATCTATTAAACTCCTTTGTTCCCCGCATCTCTGGATCCTAGAGTCTCTCTGGGCCGGCTTACCACAATGTGATTGTTCTAATTAAAAATTTGGGATGAACTCAGGAAGCATTGTTTCTAACATCTTTGCATCAGTAAAATCGTCAAGTCTTTCCTGGTGGTGTGTCCAGTGATGCATTTAATTGTGTCCCGTTAAATGACATTCTATTGAATCAAATTGCATCGATTTGCACAGGTGAATCATATTGTATCATATAAGTAGTTGCTTCTTATGTATGTTTAATGTATCGGCTCGCTGGCAATGCATAGAGATGTGTATCTCATCGGCCTCAGTGATGGAGATGCACATACCTACTATATATATTTTAGTTTCTTTGTTGTGTAAAAGTTATTCAAGTACTAGAAACTCACCTTGTATAGCAAATCTGTCTATTCTGTTTTAAGGACAACATATATTTTTTAAGTCAAGGACAATTAACCTCTCATTTTTAACAAGACGGATGAGCTCTCAGCGCTGACCAGGAACCATGGGAAGTACAAAGTACAGCCTCGAGTGCTTCATGGAAACCTGACTGAGAGCCAAAACCCCACACTATGTGGATGCAATAGATGGCATTAACATTGTTCATGTCGACAGAAGCAATACTGAAAGCGGAAAAATGACAGACCTTTCTATTTGTCATTTGCAAAAGTACAAGTACAGGTACTTTTGAATTCTTCTCTGCGCCTACAGTACCACAACTCGCTCTCCATGAGACACACAGACACATATGCAGGTGAGAGGAAGCTTAGAGGTCACAGTGCAGGTCAGCCAAGAAGGGGGGCAGGCGGACTTGCAGTTTTTGTAAATGAGAAATGGCGCATTCCTGGACATACTGCAATCAGGATAGGTTTGCAACCTGAATCTTGCTTGCTGTGGCCACAGGAGTTTTCGCACACCGTTGGCTGGATATGTAGCCTGTCGCAGATGCTGCAATAGCCATGGAGAAAATAAATTCTGTGCTTGGCAAACTGACCACTGTCCACACCACTGCTGTTATTGCCATTTCTAGTGATTTCAATCATGTTTCACTTTTATCAGTATGTGGACTGCGCCACTAGGGGAAACAGGCAGGTAAATCACTGCACATTACCAACAGGATGGTGAGGATGTGTTGAAGGAGGCTGAGGAGGCTCTGCTGGACAGCTTAGAGAAGACTAGGACAAGGACAGCGACTCATACGGGGAGGACACTGACGGACACTGTATCATTGACTGCATCCACTTCTGTGTGGACAACACAGTCCCCACAAAAGTGCTGATTTCCCAAAAGCTGTGGATCGCAAAGTTTCTTCTTAAGAAGAAAAGGGCCTTCAGGTACGGAGATAAGGAGGAGATCAAGCAGGGGCAGGCAGAACTGATGATTCAACTCAGCCAGGGGAAAACCTTCGCAGGGAGAAGCAGTGTGTCTGCATAGAATCTATGTCATCGGTATGGTGTAAGTACGGCGTAGCTGTGTACCTTACAGTATAGCGTGATGCACAGCTCCCCAGAAAATTACAGGTATCAAGCTACGGCGTAGGTTATTCAGCTATAACCTATCATCCATCCGCACTATGACATTTGTCACTTGATTGATTGACATGGTACAGGCTAGCATGGGGACAGGGTAGACAGTCTGACATTGTTCAAGCTCCAGATGAGTTCAGGTGAAGCAGTCTTGCGATTTTCGCCGCACCAGCTGCTGCAAAACGTTAGCAATCTAGCAAGCTAGTTGCCCAGTTAGCCTCCAGTTTATTTGGATTAAACTTAAGAAAGGGTATAAAAATGAATGGGGGAGCTGGACAAAGTAAGAAGCCATAAACCTACCACTTCCATACAGAATGGGAGGAGGGCTGTTTTTTACAATGTTGTATTCGAAGTGCGTTCGCCTGATCTGTAAGTGTACCATTGTAATTCCGAAGAAGGGAAATGTGGAGCGGCATTTTTGGACTGTTCATACTGTAAAAACTACGACATTAACTTCCCACCGAAAAGCCAGCTGAGAAAGAGAAAGGTGAAGGAACTAAAATGCCAGTTGTCTGGACAGCAGTCGTTTTTCTCACAGCTGACCACAAAAACGAAGGCCGCCACTGAAGCATCATTCTAGGTGAGTCGGTTAACTGTTAAGCACAAGAAGGCAATTCGTTGTTCAGAGACTTTAAAAGCAAACCAGAAATATTAAGAGCTCTGTCCAGAGATTAAGGAGTTTTTCCTTGTAGCTAAACATGCAGAATGCAAGCAACTAAATTACGACAGGTGGCTGCTAGACCTGGCATTTTTAAACGATCTAACCAACATGTTGAATGACCTTAATGTAGAGCTGCAAGAAAAAGACAAAATCGTGATCAATATGATCAGCTCAGTTAATGCTTTCAAATAAAAATGCTACATCTGTCCTCAAAGTTGCAGCGCCATGATTTGGTAAACTTCCAGAATGTTGCGTCAGAGCTGGAGATGCAAGGCAAGACATGTGTGCAACTTGACAGTGCACGCTACACAGAGCAGATTGAGAACTGTCTGTCAGAGTTTGACAAATGCTTTCAAGACTTTGCTTTTACTTGAGCCAGTCGCTACATTCTTATGCTACCCTTTTCAGAAAGATGCTGCAATTTACTCACAGAGGAAAAGTACCTCAACATGACGAAATGTGCTACGTCCTTGACTGCATTATTCAGCTCCACTTATTTATGCGAGTCAGCCTTTTCCCACATGAAGTTTATTAAGTCCGAATACCATTCCACAATGACTGACTCATTGCTTCAGGCTGGCTATCAGCAGCTACTGTCCGGACTATGCATCCCTGGCTGATTCCATTCAGTGCAAGTCATCAGAGTAAGGTACGGACAAAAAATGTACAGAGATGTATTGTGCAATATGGATCCATGCAGTTATGCAAGGCACACCAACATATATTGTAGATTAAATTCAAGTTCAAATCAAAAATACTTAATTTATCCCAAAGGGAAATTAACAATAATAATAATAATAATAATAATAAAGAATACTCAATATATTTATAAATAAATATATGTTTTGCATTTTTATAGTAGATAGATCATTTTGACTTTGTTATTTATAAGTAGCTCGTAAGCTGGAAAAGTGTGGACACCCCTGTTCTACGCAAAAGTATAACTCAGCCTTAAGAAGGTTCCAGGTCCCTCACTGCCCCTCCCCCTCCATAATCCTCACACCTCCCTGTGACTTCCCCATCAAAAGGCGCTTTCACCCCATAGGAACTTTTTTCTGGAACCAGAATGTTTTTCCAGAACCAGGGACCCTTTTTCGTGATCACACCTTGGTCCGATTGTAGTTCCTCGGAGTCCCACAACCTACTCCAGTTACTCCAGATACTTTTCATTTGAACACTAACTACCGTGGAGGTGCTTACAGCAACAGCTCGCCGATTGATTAACCACAAGCATCAGTGCTAACGTGAAAGTTACGGAAAAGTGATGCGGGGGAGCAAACTGCCATCAGTGAGATAAAATTGTAGCTACTAAATACTGTGAAATAAACAAGGTAGAAGCTTAACAAAATTAAAGAACATGTTAAAATAATGCTAAAAGTATGGAAATATATTAATGTAAACACACAAAATTATAAGAAGATATGAGAGAAAAAAAAATACAAGCTTGAACTTATATTATTTTGTGGTGCTACTGATTCTATTGGCCTTTGGGTAGAAGCTTTTAATCAGAGGAGGTGCCTACCTGAGCACAGACACTGGAAGAATTCATGGCATGGGTGATGATATGAGTGATAATACTTAATGCCCCAGACCTATGTAGTTGGATGTAGGTGTCCTGCAGGGTGGGAGTTTTGCCCTGGTGATTTGCTTGGCACAACGTATCACTCACTGCAGGGCTTTGTGGTCCATGGAGCTGTAGTTGCCATCCAGCACTGTAGCACATATCATTAAAGTTAAAGTTCTTCTTAAATATGGCATTTTAGACTTGCTAATTTTAATTTTCAGCTATTCTTTTCAGTCGGCAATCATTTTTTGTGCTTTGAAAGAGACAGATTGGTTTTGTTTTTAAGGAACTACACTTATAAATAGATAGATCTTGGTATACAAGCCTTTGGCCTTTTCTTTAGTGGTTTTCACAATTTTTTTGTAGTGACTCTGCATTTGTAAATCCGTGTTCCATTTAGATCTTTTTAAACCTCTCTGAATATAGAAAGCTACTATACAATATTTCATATTCCTATCGGATTGATATCCATTTGAAATTTAATCGGATTGAATGGAAATGTTAGCTTGTGAATCAGAATCAAATTGAATCAGGGTATCTGTGCCAATACTCAGCCCTATTCATAACGCAGTCGTAGACAGAGGAGCTCAGTCCCAGGTCCCTGAGTTTCCGTGACCAGCCTGGGGGGGGGGGGGAGGACTATGGTGTTGAAAGTGGAACTATAGCCTCATATAGTTTCTCTTCATGCGGACCAGGTGGAAAAGGATGGAGTGAAGAGATAGCATCGTCCATGCACGTGTTGAATTGGTAGGAAAACTGAAGAGGGTCTAATGAGCTGAGAAGAAATGAAAAGATGAAGTCTTTGATGCCCTTCTCAAAGCACCTCATTACAATAGGGGTCAGCACAATAGAACAATAATCTTTTAGGCAGGCTGGATTGTTCTTCTTGGGTACATGCACATTTGTGGATATCTTGAAGTATGTCTGGAAAACAGACTCAGCCAGGGACTCACCGGGGGTAGTTGGTCTGCACAGGACTTCAGGACATGCCCTGGGTTGCCCTCAGGGCCTGCTGCCTTCCTTCCATTCATGCATTTCATTCTCTCACACCGTGCTCCGTCAGTATGTGGTCCTTCCCGGTTACTGCACACATTTCTGTCGTAACCATTATTACAGCATATCCAAAACAAGGAAATCTCCTGTATCTTAATCAAACATGTTAGCATTTTAAAAGATATCTTATGTATATAAATGAATAAAAAAATATCCCAAGGCCATATAAAATGTAAAAATGACGCATTCAAAAATACCAACCAGAAAACCACCATCAATCCAAGCATCAACTAAGCACTCTGCAATCCCTGAAATTTTATTTTATTTTGTGGGCCAAACCAGCTTTTTCTCTTTTCGTTAAAAATACTAAGAATGCATTCAAGCATCATGTTAAGATTCATTCTAGACAAGCATGAAGAAGGTATACCATTCCAGGTTTTTCAAAGCCCCAAGTATGACACACACATATTTATGTGAATACTTCAGTATGGGCTGTCAGTGTTTGATTTTAAAATCAAACGGTTTGCTTTTTCAAATCTGTATTACGAGGCTTCAAAATTCTCTTAATCTTTTTTTATGATAATGTACATTTGGTATATGGGGTACCTTCGTACAGGTCATTAATTATACTGCAAGGCAGTTTCAACATGAGATTTTTTTTCATGGCTCATAGCAAAGCATGCATGTGAATAAGCTGACAAATAAGTCTTTACTAGCTGGCCCTGTGGAGTTAAACTGCTCCCACCTGCGATGTCAGCCATCACCAGCAATCCCCAGGTTCATCTTAAAGTCCTGAAAACACAGTGGGAGCCAGAATTATCAGTGTGGTCAATGAGTCACAACCCCCAATTTTCTCACCGTACCCTGTCCTCAGCTGTTGTTGGGAATCAGGTCAGGCCAGGCGACACTGAACAACATAAAATAGATGCTCAATAGGAGTGTAATGGTCCCCGTATTTGTACCGAAAATTTCCAGTATGGGTCTTTTGGTTCAGTAGGCATATGTCCCAAATGAATGCAGTGAATGCTGAAACTTTGTGTGTTTTTGTGTTTCCCCCAAGCAACATTCGGAAAGGGACGGAGGAAGCCATGAGAGTATACATTTGCGCATAGTTAGGGCGAACACAGATAAACCAGTATTTGAAGGTACAATTAATTTTCTAAATGTGCATCTTAATGGATATTTATTTTATTTTTATTTACTTGAGAGAATATTTATTTTTATTTACTTTTAAATAATTTCAGCTGGAAAGGCTGCCTAGGCACACAGGACTGGCTCAGGCCCTTTTGGGTGGTGAATGTTTGTGCACTGCTGCGTTCTGGCTGCATCCAGGTCAATAGAAGTGGCACTGCAGTTCCTCCAGTGTCTTTGCTACTTCAAAGTGCCCACTTTCCCACCTGCAGCTAACTCCAACCTCAAGCCAGCACTGAGTCATTCTCCTGCTCTACATGCAGCTGATCGTGGTCAATGGCCCCGATCCCTCACCGCTGATGGTCGCCTGTGCTCTCACTGCCATAGCCCATCTCTGTTTATGCTATATAATACTGCATGCTCTTCAATGTGGTGGGCAGCAGTAATACGAGGCAAGATCCAGGAAGTTGCGGAGTTCTGAGCGGGTTTGTAGGGTGAGCCAGTCGTTTACCACTACAATCCTTCCTGGGTCTGCTGCCATGCCCTCACCGCTTCACCATGTGGCCCAGGAACTCTGTCATGAGCTGCAGAAGGAACACTATTATGGGTTAAGGGGAAGGTCTGCCTGATGATCAGAAGTGAAAGTGGTAAGCAGGTTTTCTTTTAGTGCCATATCTAAGTTGGCATCATGAGCAACAGGTCATTGGGGGACGACACACTGGTTCATTGGGAGGTGGACTAAGACTCGCAAAAGTGTCTGGGTTCTTGCACAGGCCAAACAGCATTACCCAGAAATGCCATAGCCCAGGTCAATTCAACGTGCCACTAGCCACTACAGAAGTCCTAAGAGCTAAATTACATTGAGCTGGCGATATTGTGTAGTACATTATCAATCCAGGCCAGTGAGTCTGCAGGAGGATGGGCGGGGCATCTCCAGTCGCAATATAATGTTGGACAAGTGTAGCTGGCCTGCACTCATCACCCCTGGCTGCGGCAACGTCCAGGTGTCTGTCCAGTTCTATCCTCAATTAGCATCACTCTCCCATCAGGCATATATTGTAGACAGTCTGCACCATCTCTTGGGAGGATTCCACTGTCACGCCATAATTTGTACACTGCATCAGAGGGGTTCATTGGATGTCACGGGCCAATGGGACATTTGGGAGTGAAATGGTCCCTTTAGCCACAGTATGCCACCATGTTTGTCGGTTCTGCGCCCAGGTGATATCTTGCTGGAGGTTAAGCACATCAGTGTCGAGGTGGAGAGTAGCCTTGGACACATCAGTGCACATCAGTGCACGTATAACATGTCCAATCCGATAATGCAGGGGTCACAGATATCAGCCAGTAACACTCCCTGCACTATAGTCTGCCCCACCGGTGGCCTCCTCCGCTTGATCAGCGTATGCATGCCAGTGATAGATGCAAGCTGGGCCCCCCTCACCTCCCACCCTGGCCAGCCCATGCCAGAAGATGGGGGTGATGGTAGACCCCATTTCCACTGATTATGGAAATTTCAGGCATAATTACTGGTATAACGTGCATTAAAAAGTAGCTTGAATAAATTAATTTGAAACTGAAATGAAACTGAACTTAGCTCAAGTGCAGTAGCATGCAATAACATTTAATACTATGTACATTGGACAGTTATATCTATTATATAAATTTTAATTAATTTTAATTAATTAAATTAACCTAAATTAATATCAGTTATTTGAATTATTTCCATACAAAATACAATGTCGCTTGCTGCTGCAAAGTATAACTTAAAACAAAGAATAACTTAAAATATTAAAAGTAGCCTTTGTTGTGACCGTGGGTCGGCGAACAAGCAGGAAGCAGGGAAGGACGAAGCAGGCAGGCGAGGATGCAGCAAAACAGGGTTTCATTGGGGAAACAACAGGGCCGACGGCGACGAACATTAATGACGGATCTGGGGAAACTAACTCGGACGCAGACTAAATACACAAGACAAGCCGAAAATAAGAGGCAACAGGTGATCACAATTGAGAATTAACTTAACATGAGGTAATGAGGGGGGCGTGGCACACAGGAGGATCGGATGAGCAGGTCATGACAGCCTTGAAACAAGGGCTTAACAATATTGGAAACATTCACTTTGTAAATTTTGAAATCTTTGTGATGAATATCACAATATTTATATCACAAGAAAGGAGCTGAAAATTAACCCACAATAAAGTATAGCTAAAGACAACTTGCTATTATCTAACAATAGAATCTATTTACTGGGAAAAGCAAGTCAGTATTTCACGTTTTGGTTAAGTCTTCGAAAGGTCTGTACTGGTACACTGACAATTCTCACTGATAATTAAGAATAGATTTCACAAAACAGAAATTCAAAGACTATTTTAACAACTACCATGACAACCTAAGTGTACTTACAAAAAAGCAGCAGTATAATCAGATCCTCTTACACTTGTTGTCATAAGTTGTGCCAGCGGACTCAAAGCAGTGCAGAGAAGTCACTTGCTTTTGCTCAATATTGTTTCTAGGGAATTCAAAATATTTCTATGCAGCAATGCATAAATGTCTTCTTGTCATCAGTTCTTCTTCACCTCACTCATTTTTGCAAAATTTCTCACAAATGTACCACACTGTGAGTGAGTAAGGACAAAAATATGTATGATTGGCTCGAAGACCACATGCAGAGCTTGTACACAAACAGTGGAGATACAGTTCATAACAACTAAACCAGAAACTTATAAGAGAATGGATAAATCACAACTAATTCAAACTGTCCACATTGATGACTTAATCCCTGATGTCCATTGAGGCACGGCATCAGGTGCCTTCCACAGTACAATCCACGTAAAAGACAGCCAGTCTGCTTGATGATATAGGGGTGAGGGCTCATTAGTGGAAAATGACTCATTCATGGCACTACCAGCTCAGAGATGGCTGTGTTGAGTAGTGCTGAGGGGGGCTGCTATAGAACAATTTCATGTGAAATTCCAGACTTGACCACAGTGCTGGCAAGGGTGATGCCTCCACCGTGGCTCAGTGTGGCTGGCTTGCACAGGCTGTGCCTCATCTCTACTGATTGGTACATTGTTGCAGGTGCAACTTTGCAGTGGGTGGCATGGTGTGGTTGGCAGTTGGTGCATTGTTGCTGGTGGAGATAGGAGCTGCTCTCTCTGCTTCTGTCAGAGCATCCCTATTTGGACATGTTGGCACAGTCACTCAGGTGACAGTGGCTTGATAAAGGCACAGAGAACTAGCACCTGCTGCAGCGCAGGGGAAGTACAAATAACCCCGTAATAGATTTATGTGGTGGTGCACAGCCAGTGTGCCCAAAGTCTCACCATCCTTTCTTCTTTGGCGATTGCAGTTGAAGCACTGCTCCAGTGCCAGAACAAGGGCAGCATAGGCCTGCTGTTCCTTTGGAGACAAGCTGAGAAGGTCCTGGAGCACATCTCCTTCAAAGTGCCAGCACCAAAGTACTGCACTTGCGTAGGGTAGGGCTCCAGGGACTTCTTCCCACTATAGTGAGGATGCTTCAGAATGGTCTTCTCCCCCCTTCTTCCACCTTTTTCTACCTTCTACCTGATGCTGGAAGCACAGCAGACAAGGCATTGCTGGATCCATAAGGTTGCCCTGAAAAGGCAAAATGCTTTGTTCCCAGGGTCCCCCTCTGGGCTGCAACCATTTCGTGTCTCCCAGGGCATCTTATGGTCTTCATCTGTTGAAACCTTCAGATTACATTCATTTCAATTTAGTTTGACTTCCAAACCTACTTCTGACACCAATGAGATGAGCGTTTAGGTCATTAACAAGAAATGGGATGTATCACTTCAAGATGGAGAAACATGACTATCCGAATGGAAGTTCCAGCTTTACTGACAACTCACTGCCAGTGTAAAACAATTTACTCGCACTTCAAGCGCACACTCCATCATACACCCTGACACAGACATACCACTCTTTACAACATATCCACATAAATACACACACACATCAATTTACAATATCGATACACACATGCTGCTTTATGGTATACTGCAAAGCATGCTGGTAAACCTAACAGATAAATCTTTACTACTTTTGTGCCAACAAGGTACAAATGCAATAGGTCTCAGAGATGTTAGTTGACTTTCCTAACCAGAGCTAAAGACAGAGCACCCACACACCATAAGAAACAAGTAATTAACTGGATTTGCTGCTACTGGATGGTTAGTTCCATTGCAAGGTGTACAGGAACAAAATAAGTACAACAAACATGAAACAAGATGCAGGGGCCTGTATCATTAAGCTGGATTTCTTGCTTAGCTGGATAACTTTGAAGTTAAGTAGCAGGAATACTGGCTTAGCACTATCACAATGCTTGGTTACTTCTTAGTGGGATACATCACCAGAGTAACTCGTGCTACAGAGCAAAACTGCAAGTTAGCTTTCAGGTTCACAGATCTCAAACAGTGCTTGGACTGTAACAAATGGGCTTTCCAAGCTCTTGAAATGGCTCATCCTTGAGACTCCTCTGACAGCAATAAAATTAGTTGTATATTCAATACTCAGTCTTCCAGCTGTAATATCTCCCAGAAAGCAAGCCAGGTAGTTTTTAATCACAGACCTTTGATCTCCGTGGGCAGAGATGCACTCTGATCATTATTTGCGTTTCGAGCCCTGTCACCATTTGTGTTAAATCTCGTAAATTCCTATGAAAAGAGGCGATCACTGCTGTAACAAGATATTGTTTCAACATTTTGAGTTGATTGCAATTCTTGTGCACCCCTTGCTTTTCCAGATTACTTCAAATGGAATTGTAATTAATATTTGAATGTTCGCATGTGCACTGTCATGATCTGCTCCGTTCGATCCTCCCGTGTGCCACGCCCACCTCATTTCCTCGTGTGATGTCCTAATTGTGATCACCTGTATCCTGTTAATCCCTGCCCAGCCTGTGTATTTAGTCCGCGTCTTTCCCCAGTATGTCAGATCTGTCATTGGATTGTTGTGTTGTCGCTGATGTTCGTGCCTGCCTGTCCTGCATTAAACCCCGTTTCCCTGTACGTCCGGCTGTGCTCGCCTTTTTGCCTGCTCGCCTGCCCAGCGATCGTGACATGCACATTGTCTTCAATAACTGTTGTTCTCTTATAGTTATTGGTGGTGAATGGACACAGTGCAACTGTGAATATGAATAAAAAGAATAAGAATAATTACAAGAACCACAATGCACATATTCGGAATTTATTTTTAATTATTGGCATTTTCTTAACCACATTCAAACTGCACGTATGCATTTTTACTGTCAGTGATTGGTTGCCTTTCTAGCTTTGGCAGCAGCCATGGTGTTGTTTTTTGTTTTTTTGCTGTTATCATACTTTTAAATACTTCATAATTTACCATAATAATTTTCTGTTCCGCTGCAGTGAAATACATAACCCTGTTGCAATCCATGCTTATGTGATTGGCTGATTGTTGCACACGGCATGCTTTTATATGTTGACAGTCAGCATTGTGATACTGCTTATTTCAGAATGCATTTGTTTGGTTTTGTTAAGCTGAAACCTATGTTCTAACTCTGACTTTGTTAAACCAGCTATATCCTACAGGTCCCTGGATGCACAGCACACAAACTGCAGAATTCAAGCGAACAAAAGCATAGAAACAAATCTGCTAATATATAAAAAAGCCTGACCAAATCTGGGACATAAAATTCCATCTATACCTGACCCCACCAACTGAGCACTTAGAAATGTTCATTGTTCAATCTAAATAAGACAGAGAAACAGCTACTACTGGCTCAGAGCAGGATCACATGGACCTTGCTCAGTTACTTCATTACTGTGCAATACAGGTTTCACAATAGGTGCAAATGATATTATTAAATACAAAGCTTATACTAGTAAACTTGTATCCAAAAGCTAATTATATAGAGCTACTAAAGTGCCATGAAAAAAATGTTGCTGCACAATCCAATGCAGGAGGACAAATGGTCATTTAAGCTGTTTAATCAACATTCTGTCTGAAGTGGTCATTTGTCAGCCTGCCATGAGAAGCACAAGCAGCTTTGCAGTTGCTATATTAAGACAGAGGTAATTCCATCAATAAACCAGGATGAAGAAGACACTAGCACTGATAGCATCACGAGTTCTGAGTCTGGGAGTGACGGTCTTGGCATCCCTGGAAAAGGGAAATAACGGCAGGAAGAAATGCTAAGCAGAGCTTTTAGATCAGATGCTTTTTAATCAGCAATACTGGGAGTTGGAGAAGATGACATCATTTTGCTAGGATTGCCCAATTAATATCAATAGAGAATGAATGCAGTGGTCAAAATGTTCTTCCATATTACATTAAAAAGATTGGACAGGTCATAGGAAAGACAGGACTTATAAAACATCAGTCTGATCTAATTCTCACTGATGCAGTTTGAAAAGATGCTTATCTCTTTGTGTGGTGATCATCCCTCTCTTGCTAACAGGAATTGTCAATCGATTGGTGTGCAGTCTGACTGAATCTGAAATTAAAGATAAATAAGAGGCCCTCATCTGCTGAAAAAAAGCCTTTTAGTGGTGTTTTAAGGTTCTTGGGCTGTCGGCTGCCTGTATACTTCTGGTTTTCTCAGCCTACAGCAATGCAGCAGCATGACGTGCATGATCAGTGTACCCCGTCTCAGGACCACTGCATTTCAGAAAAAGTGCTTACCTGCCTGGTGTTTTAGTTGGCTTATGTTGTTACACTGACTTTTTATAATGATGTTACCTTTGTTTATAATGTATATTGATTGCTACTTATAATTATTTATATAAATATTTTTATCCTCTTAAAATTTCTTGTTCTCTCTTGATAAATTTTGATAGTACACTATAATAATACCGAGGTAAGACCGATTATACCATAACATTGCAAGCAGTCAGAGTTCTACTAAATAGACACCCAGCATGCATCAGTAAACCAATGCAATACAATAGGGTTAGGGCAAAGCAATGGAAAACTGTTAAAATACAATGCAAGAGGTTTGTTTCTCCAGTGGATCCAAATATATTATGGACATTGGATAAATAAGGAAATAGGTATATATCACACTTGGATGGAGCTCATTTGCAAGGTAATTTGATACTGGCTAAAAGTGCCTGAGATGGCTATGGATCATTAATTCTGCTGATACAATGGGATAATGAGTGTAACCTTGTGCTGCCTCAACTACAATCTGCTGCTTGTTGCATATTAATCTCGGGAAGGAAAACAGAGACAGATGATGATCTAGTGTAGTGTGAGCTCCAAGCAGTAGGCCAGTATATTCTCTCAGAAAAGTTCAACCTCCTCCAGTTATTTATATATTGATTTCTCAGGGTTTCATTGGGGCGAAGGGATGTATTTGTTGTTAATCTATAAAACAAAAAAAAAATCCTTTAATGTGAAATATTCCTATTGACTCAACACAGTAAGAATGTAGATATGTCACTATAATGTCTTCTTGTCTCTGAGGATTTCCTGCAATTGCCAATGGATATAGCAGTAGAATCACTGTTCCTGTCACATGTTCCCATCCCGTGACCCTCACCCACATATGCATTTAGAAAATGGAATGTATTTAGCCAATATTTTACTTTTATTAATTTAACTCATATTTTATTAATTACTTCTTATTCATAACTGCATGTACTCCTGTGCTTAGCCTGAGCATGACTGATATTCCCTAACTAACAAAACAAAAACTTGACAGAGGCACACATGTGACATTGTGAACGTGTGCAAGTCAGGTTAACTTACCCTTCCTCAACATTTTAATGGGCCACATAAATCACCTACTGCAACAGCTCCCCCTTTTAAATAGAACAATTGGGCATAAATAGAAAATGGCAGATGGGATTTACTGTAACAAATTGCTATGTATATTATTACGTATGCAAATCATTACACATTTTAAATGCCAGGAAAGCAATACGGTGTACACGCATCTGCCTTATGTCATTAAATTTCAGACAGAATGCCACATGAGGGGGCATGTCGTTGTGGTGAGAATTAATTGTCCTTGAAAATTAGACATGGAAAAAAGGTTACCCTGGAAAAGGTCATGATTTATGCAGAAACATCCACCTGATGTGAGTAATTTCTATACTGGGGGTTGTGCAGTGATGCAATGCAAGTCAAATGCATGCGGACAAAAAAACGAAAGCTCGTTTTTTGGTTTCCACATAGAAAACATATTTGTGTAAGTATTAATGGGGCCACAAACACAGGATCTCATATTTTTAGAGACTATAGTTCTGATACTCTGTTTTATATACTGAAAGATAGTAGAAAATAAGTAATCCCTACATTTTTTTTTCTCTAGGTTGGTAGAATATTGCAGTTATGAGGGTAATCATATTAGTTTTCCCTAAGGTGAGAAACTTATTTCGTTATTAAGTACAGGGCAAAAAGGTCCGTTTGTTACGGAGAACTCACTGTCCATGGAGCAAAATTTCATCAGATTTTGTTTTGAATTTCACTTCAAATTAGAGAGTAATGAGTCAAAGTATGTTTTTATTAATACAGTATAACATTGCAGTAACTTAAAAGAAACTCTAGGTTTACACTGTGAATTAATGTGAATGTATAATGTCCTAAAATCAATCACTTCTTTGCATTAGTGTTTACCAAAGCCAATATAAATCCAGCATGATTTGCTTTACTCTCTCAGTGATGGCTCCCGTAGGAAACGCTGAAGTTTTTTCACAAATGTACACCTGACATAAATATCCTTCGAATGATATATTGTATCAAAACCCGCCATGCTGATAAATGTAGATCATTATTTCATTGTCTTTGTGCTTCTTTTAAGAAAAAATCTTCTTTTTTAAAGGAAAATACAGTTTTTGATGGTGAAATAACATGTCAAATGTTTGCTTTTTGAGAGAACTAGTATAATTATTTATCTGTTTATAATGTGCTGTGTGAAGTAATAGAAATAAATAATGATAAACCCGTTTGATCCTCTCCTCTCTAAAATGCATATTCTGCAGTTTTCCTAAACATCTGTTCTCATAAATAAAATCTGCTCTTTTTGTGTCAGTATTCCTTAATTTCCTCTCCTATGATTAATACATTGCTGGTTGTCCTGTCGGAATTATCTGCTGAGTTAAAGATTGATAACATGTCATACAATAGTAATCCCTTGTTATTTTTCTACATTTGGCAAACAACTTGTTTCAAACAACTGTATCTTAGGTTTTTCTAAGATGATGGCAACTTTTGTCCCATATTATAAAACTGACATAATTATGTTATCCATTGTTTCACTTTCACAACATTAATTTTAAAGCCAAGTTTCTAAACCCGGTTCCCAGAGAATCGTCTAGCAATATTATACAAACCTCTCTGGGCCTAGATAGCTGTAAACCTTATAACTCCAAAGCATCATAACTTCTTTTATTATTATTTTCATATTTAAAAATGTTGAGCATGGCCATCAGCCCAAGGAAGACTGGCAAGACCCCACCAGGAAAGTTAAAGAGAATGTACCTGTATGTGCAACCAGCAACTCCCAACACACTAAGTTTAATACCTTCCATTTAAACCCAATTGAACTGTTGTTTAATATTTGTAGTTTTGTGATCTAAAGTACTGACTTTTTGACAAATATAAAAGTTATCTTAATCTGGTTTGTTATATTTAACTGATGATTATTTAAAAGCATGTTTCTGGTCATTCATTCATTCATTCATTCATTCGTGTGCCAGCAATGTAAGAACTAATGCTAAGTTGCCTTTTTAAAATACATATATACATTTCTTTTATTATGTTTTTTTGTCATATTGTGCCACCCAACATGGTGTGATGAAGAAAAATAATTAATAAAAGGGTTTCTAGAATTCAGCTTCAAAATAGCAAATCATCCATTGATGAAACCTTCAGGACAACTGCTGTGAATACAAAATTCAAAATTAATTCTTTCACAACTAAATGTTGAATTTTATTATGAAAAGATGTATGCTATGTGGATCATTGTCAGACCTAGACGATCCTTTGAGGATATTAAGCTTGATTACTGGACACATCGATTCATTCATCTTTATGTCTTATTGATATGAATACTGCTAGCGCACATTTTTACATCACAATTAACTCAACGGATATTTGTTAGTAGAAATCTATGAGCTGTCCTATATTTCTGTAAACCATAATAATCCACTGTTTATTTACACTGGTATGTGTCAATAACAACACCCCTTCCATTACAGAATAACTTCTGCATATTAATGTCTGTTTAGACAAGATGTCTAAAGCATCCACACAGATATAAAAATTGTTTTGCATTGTATATGTTACTTACAGTGGTTAGTACTGTCGCCTTCCACTTCTGGGATCTGGGTTCGAGTCTCTGCTAGGATTCCAAGTGATTGGACTTTTCATATTCTCTCCATGTTGTTGTGGGGTTTCCTCCAGGAGGCTGATTGGTGTTTCTAAATTGCCCATAGTTGTGTGAGTGTGTGTGTGTGTGTGTGG
>JAODKF010000095.1:257354-269920 GCA_026779585.1 Mormyrus proboscirostris
ATATATTTTTTTTTATGGGAAACTCAGCTCCTCTTTTTTTTTTTTACAGTTTTTTCCCACTAGTTGTGTGGTTCTATTGTTTGCATAAACATAAGATACTTGTATCTTTGAATATAAAAGTATTTATTATATAGGTATCAAACATTCTGAAAGGAGAATAATGAACAAGGATAATTGACTTGCTTGTTCTCAGTACAAAATAAAATCAATGAAAATGTTGATGTTTTCAAAATGTTACCTGTTTATCATTGCAAGAGTGTAGTGTAAGTTGCATTGTCCATCACTAGTAACGTCAGTGCCGTTTACATTTCCTCCACTCGGTATGTGCAGCCACTCAAGCTAGAAGCTTTTTTTTCTGCCCCAGGTATTCGAGGAGCTGCTTCTAGATGCAGACTGGAGTATTAATGCGGGAAGCTGGATGTGGCTCTCCTGCAGTGGCTTCTTCCAGCAGTTCTTCCACTGTTACTGCCCTGTAGGCTTCGGAAGAAGAACAGATCCCAGTGGAGAGTACATAAGGTATTAACATAATATTATCCTTCTTCCGTATTAAATAAGTGTTTGATCACTTCTAGATTATTTGAAAATGGTCCTTGCTTGGAGGTTTCACACACCTCCCTTTCTATACAGCTCATTATCCCTACAGCTGCGTCTGAAAACACCTAAGACTGAATAAAGTATGCTGCTTTATACTAGTTATAATGGGAGTTCAATAGTAATTTATTTATACTAGTAGTTCCTTAATAATTGCATTCCCCAGACTGTGGGGAATACATATGGTTTAAGTACCGAGCCAAAAGCAGTTGCTTTGGTATGTAAGGCGATAACTCAAAAAGCATTTTACAAACTTTTTCAAACTTTGCAGAGGCATTGTGCGAGTACTGAACTGGAACTGATTACATTTTGAGACCTATTTCCTAAAAATTGAAGTAGCACCACTTAGTGAAAGCAAAACGATATAAAATGTAAAAAAATTTGTGGATGAAGATCCACACCTGGTTTCATTTTCAGACAAATTGCCCCAAAAAATGTACACTTGATCAGATCCAAAACACAGCCATCTACCATCTAAACTTATTCCGTGGATCTTTTTGCAAATTTCCCAGGAACGTTGTACAGGTCAGTGATTCTAAAACTGTCGGGTGCATGATGATTTGCGGCCGGGGCATTTATGTACCTACGCATAAATAACAGAATTTATTTGAGGCAAACTTGTGTTATAGGCATGCCTTCATTCATAATTACCCCTGTTATTGCATTACACTATTAATACAAATTCTACATATGAATGAATCAGGTGCCGTTATTGTCAGTTTGAACCCTGTAAAACATACCAAGTACATTTATTGTATATTGTATATTATTGTATTCTCTTAAGTAGTATAACTGCAGATTACGTTATTGCAAGTAGGACTGCTACTGATGACTTTTTCCATTGATTAATTTATCCACTATTTTATTGATTGGTCAATTAAATTAACTGATTAATTTTCTTCCAGAAAATCAAATTGACACTTTAAATTAAGTTAATTTTATTTTGACAACAACAAACGGCATGTTATTGCAGGGCTTTAGATAATGGATGCTGGCTTTTCAGCACTATATGAACATTATTTTGCCCATAATTCAATTAGCAGATTGGTAGTGTGCCCAAAATATTAATGAGATGCGTATTGTGATGCCCAAAAGTTAGCAATCTGTTTAAATTTGACACATCCTTCTGCTTATTAAATTTTGATTAGTGGAACATGCCGCATGCTATTGTTTTGGTAAGTCATGGAAGCGTTACAAGAGGAGATATTGTGGTTTGACTAGGTAGAAAGATTGGTGATGTGGGAGTACTTTTTGCAGATTAAAGTCTGGCACTTTTTTATTTTGGTAAATACAAGGACAGAAGTTATTAAAATGATCTCTGTAATAATGAAAATTCAATAAACATTAATAATCAACGCTTACAGTGATTTTGCCTACTCTGGCGATCCATCATACGCTAAGCGCCAGTGCGTTTTCTCTTTATAGCGCTAGTGCTGCTATGCTATGCCATCGAACTTTCCACGGTGTACAAACCATCTTTTTGTTTTATGATAATTTAAACTACTCCCATAATTACGCAGTGATATTTATTATAATGAGCTGAAGCATTTTAGAAATCATAAAAGTAATTACAAGTACATTAAAAGTACAGCATCGATGTCATCGACTACGTCGACTGATCGCAGCAGCCCTAATCAGAATTTTTAGAACTAACAGTACCAGTGGTTTCCTTCTAAAAGTACATTCTTAAAAGTTAACTTTTCATCAGTGCCATCTAATTCATGCATATGATCAAATATGTGTGTAGTATGACCAGTCACGTACTGAAGTTTACCGTAAATACACCCGGGTGTCACAATATAAAAACAAGTGTTATTTTTGTGCTTCTTTGCAGGAGGTACATACCAAAACTGAAGAACTATCCGAATAGGTATATCTATGAGCCCTGGAATGCGCCAGAGCCAGTGCAGAAAGCAGCTAACTGCGTGGTAGGCAAGGACTACCCCAAGCCTATGATAAACCATGCTGAGAGCAGCCGCCTCAACATAGAACGGATGAAGCAGGTCTACCAGCAGCTCTCACGCTACAAGGGACTCAGTAAGTGGTAACAGAAACCATATTACCCTCTGACATTTACGTTTGAAATAGCTGTAGGATTTGGCTAATTTTAATAGTAGGACACATCGAGGAACATCAGAGTTGCTGCTAGAAGTTGTGTCCGGTGAGTAGGGACCAAATGAAGGTCCAGTGTATAAATGCTGAAGGCTGTGTTCTTCAGATGAGATGTTGCACCAAGGTCCTCTAGCAGTTAATAAATAAATTTGACTTCATTGTTAAATGGGTGTGGGAATCTAGTGCCCATTCACTCCTACTGAGATCTAATAAAAATTAAGGCCATCAAATAATTCTTTGGTGTGATGATTAGTATTCAACTTAATTATTTGGGAAGCCAGATTTTATAGTACAAATTGTCTGCTGGATACATATAGTTTTGGTACCGGTGCTCAGCTGCTGTAGATAGATACTTTTTTGTTTGCTTGTTAGGATGATAACTCAAAAACCATTATATGGACTTTTCACAGTCATTGTATCGGAGAGGAACTAAAGCTGGTGAAATTTTGAAATCTCCCCAAAATTCAGTAATGAGTAATATTGACACTTGATTCTGATTTACACATTGCCAATTTATGCACTCAGTACGTTCCACAAATTGTACAGGTTGGCAAGTGTGAGACAAGTATGGATTAGATGGGCAGCATGAGTGATGCAGTTGTCCAGGGAATACAATGCTGTCATTCCAACAGCCCGCCATTCTAGTTGAATAGTTTTGTGGTCATCCTTTTGAGTATCCTTCTAACAAGACATTTTACAAAATAAAACTTTGACCTCCAGTAATACTTGTCATTAGCCGATCCGTACAACCATCTTCATCAACCATGCCAGTAGCTCAAATTGAATTGTTTTTCAAATGTGTCATGCAGGAAAGAGACCGTGCAGTAGAGACACATTATATAATTTGGTGAATCAGCACAGCAATCTCTTAGGAAGTCAGTATGTTTGTTTGTGAACATAGCACACATCCAAGGTGTTACTACCCGATCTGTACCACCTGTTACTGCAGGATCTGAATCAACTCTGTATGTGAGTTGTGTATGCACTGCACAATCTGAGTCAACCATGATAATTAAACTTTTTGAGTATTTATCCTTAAAGGACTTTAGACCATCTGTCTTACCAATTCTACAGTAGAAAGTTAGGGTCTGTCTCATGTACTTACATGAATTTCCATAAAATGGTTGATTACCTTTAATATTGACACTGGCAAAGCCCCTTGCAGGAACCGGGCATATACTTGTTTTGTGTTTTGATTGTTTTTAGTGTGGTTAGTTTTTAGTTGCTTTTGTATTTGGCTTGCACCACTCGTGCATGCACTACTCACATCCACAGTTGACTCAGATCCTGTAGTGACACCACCTGCCCACTTAGTACCACACACATCTGTGAGCTTACATATCATTTTAGAGCATGTGTGCAGCACGTAATATTTTCTGGCACTGTCCCATGCATTCAGCCTTTATATAAGGTTGATTCTAATATGACATGATTGACTTGCATAATGCCATTATGTAGAAACAGGTTTTTATTAAGATAGAAAGCTAAAGATGTAGGTGTTTGATTAGCAGAACAGCTTGGCTCCATTATGGCTGCAGTCAAATTGAAGTGCTTCAGTAGCTAATCAGGAACAGTGTGCCCTAGATTAGAAAAAAATGAATGTGACCCCCCCCACCGCAAATTTCATCTTTCTGTGAAAAGTAAAATTTGTAATTTTGGGAGAGAAGCTTCTTAGATTCATATTGTGCTTGGAAGCTGATTTAACTTAAAGCTTATTACACAGCCTTTCCGTGGCAAAGACTTACATAATGTAATGAAGTAGTTGACATGTTCATCCATTGAAAATTTGATTATGTTCAAGGAGTTGTAGCCCACAGTTATGAAAGCTCCAGGCAGACCATGTCAGGCGGTGATGTATGAACCTCGCTAGTGTTGAACATTATTCAATCAGCACTAGATAGAATTGTATGCTGTAAGTGATGTTTTAAGTTTGTTTTTCATCCATCCATTTTCAGTACCCGCTTGTCTTATGCAGGGTTGCAGGAGTCCAGAGCCTATCCTAAAGGCTATGGGCACAAGGCATAAAATAATCAAGGCATTAAAATATAACTTATCTGTGTTTTCAAGATGACAGTCTATTTAATACCGCGTCATTCCCTTATCTTTCTACTAATGTGCTTTATATCCATAAATGTTTTTTTTATCTAACACTTTTTCATTAATGTAGGGGGCAGGACCCTTTAACTTTGTTGCCCTATGAATACATTTCTTGTTGCTGAAGTCCATCCCTTCATTCTTCCAGGCTTGTTGGCCACTGTTCCTACTATTCAAGAGGAGGTAGAACCACCAGCGACGGAGGACTCGGGTGCCTGCAGCAGCACTGGTACAACTGTCCTGTTTGGATTATGTGCTGGGATAACGCTCCCGGATGGAGAATAAAGAGATCGATTAGCCTTTAGCTAGTACCTCTTATTCCTATTCTGTTGTAAAATTATATACAGGAAAAGTAAATGCATTTGAATGGAGGGCATGTAAATTAACTAGAAGTTCTTCATTATTAATGATGTATTAAGTTAAATTCAGAACAGTATTATAATAATAATAATGATGATGATTATAGTGCACCTTGGAGTACAATATTAGTTTCTATTAGGTACTCCATCAGAACAGGGGACAAAATGCTGTCCAAAAGGATAAATATTGAATTATTTGCGGTCGTCATTGAAAATGCTGATGGCAAACACATTTGGTTGATTGGGTTTAACAGGGCTGGTTCTAATGGGTTTTCCGTTACAGATGTGTGCCACACTCAGCCTAGCAGAAAGGCTATGCTGAGGAAGAGGGAGAGACCAGCAGAGACGCAGAGAGCAGCTGCATGCACACAGCCCAAGGTGCAGCGCATCAGCACGGCAGAGGGGAGCGTAGATGATCAGCAGTAGCAGTATGTACCACTGGAACTGGCTTATGCTTCATATGAACTACCCAGGCTCTTAAGCTGCTTCACAGTACTGCAGATAAAGACTCCCCGTGTCTGGCTGAGTCCCTAAATACTATGAGTAATTGAACATATTTTACTATTTCTGATCTTTCTTCTCAGGAATATTTTACAACTTACAAGTTCAGCTTCCCCGCGGCTAGTGGCAGTCTGTGGTGTGACGTATGTGCTATGTGTCCCAGATGGCGCTGGTCGAACCTGGAGTGCGGTCTTCTGACGTGAGGCACACAGGCTTTTCCTGATGTTCTCCTGCCCTGTGCTGCCCTCCTGTGCTCCCTGAGGTGTGAAAATGCTTCTTGACGGCAGCAGTCCTAAAAACAAATGCGAATCAACAGCACAAAGATCAGCAGAAAAGTAATGTGATGGTCCAGAATCTCACTACAAGGTTACAGAAGATGCTCATGCCTGCCATTTCTGAATGTCTCTTGCATTTACTAAATGTTTGAGCAGTGCGGCGGTACTTATTTGTGGATTGTTCCTGTTTTCTCTGTTATCCATGTGGTTTTGGATTGTCTTTAACATAGCATGGCATTCCATTAAGCAATAAATCCAGAACACTCCAGTTTCCTAAATCAAAATTCAGTCTTTGCTGTTTGTACTGACTGTGCTGCCAACACATAATAGTTTAGGCATAATAATTATTCTTTGCATAATCTGTACTTATGGCATACACAAAGTATGAGGAAAAGAAACACACATTGATCTGCATTTTTTTAATGATCTAAAGTTTAAATAGTGTTAGATGCATAGATTTACGTACATGTGGGTTTATCTTGTTTGCATTTGAGATATGTGACTAAAAAAACAAATTTAGTAATTATAGTAAATTTTAGTATTATTTAGTATTATTTAATCATGTGAAAAGAGCTTTTTAACAAGAAGTCATTTTTTAGCTTTGTAGGTGTCATATTGTTGTAATATACAGCCCCTCATTGACTACATCTGTGATCCCAAAGACAATGGAGGACCACTACATTATGTTTTCTGAGGAGGGGAACAGCTACATTTGGAAAATGTTTTTAATTATGTTTAGACTGTGTGTAGCTGCTTAGTCGTTAGAAAATGCCACAAGATGCTTATTCCAAGGAAAGACTTTTAACCCTGATTTAAGTCTGATTTCATTTTACTCTTGTAGTGTTATTAAAAAGTAACATTTATTTGATTTCTGAATTGATCAAAAGTTATAGTCACTTATGTTTATAGCCCAGTTTAACATCACAAATCCAATACCTTTAGGTGGAAATTAGTGGGAGAACATTTTAAAGTGGATTTGAGAAAGCACTTCTTTACACAGCATGTAGTTACAGTATGGAATAGTTTTCCTGCTAGTGTAGCAGAAGCTAAAACCCTGGGTTTCTTTGAATCAGAGCGAGATAAGATTTTAACAACTCTGAGCTATTAGTTAAGTTCTCCCCAAACAAGCTTGAAGGGCCGAATGGCCTTCTCTCGTTTGTCAATTTCTTATGTTCTTACATCTTCAAGTAGGTTCCATCTTCTTAAAGGGTGTTCAAAGGACAGTCAGAACGACAGCACAAAAGGTCAGCTGCCTCACAAATAATGCAGTGCATCTCTTGGCCAATCGACAACCTGAGTATCCTGTCAAGTCTCCTGCTGAAGTGGGGAGCTGGACGTGGACATGCTGTCCTATGAACACCTGATAAAAACAGGAGAAGCGTCTTTAAAGTGTTTAGGGAAAACACATTTTATTAGGTGTTTTGAGGAGGGGAACAGCTACATTTAGAAAATGTTTTTTAATTAGGTTTAGACTGTGTGTAGCTGCTTAGTCATTAGAAAATGCCACAAGATGCTCATTCCAAGGAAAGACTTTTAACCCTGATTTAAGTCTGATTTCATTTTACTCTTGTAGTGTTATTAAAAATAACATTTATTTGATTTCTGAATTAATCAAAAGGTATAGTCACTTCTGCTTATAGCCCAGTTTAACATCACAAATGCAATACTTGTCCAGCTGGCACTAGACAATGCATCATTATACCGTTTCATCATTATGTTTCACTCAACCAAAAAATATGCACAAAAATCCAGTGATATTCACATAAAGTATTTATAGCTGTCTCAGTGGTATTCAATCAAAATAATCTCCCTCGAACCTTTTTAACCAAGTAACCAAAAGGCACCACCTTCTTCAGATGCCAGGGTAAGTCTGCCAGACAAGGCATTATCTTTTAATGCTGGATCATCAAAGAACTCATTTCCCGGCAAAATGAGATACGGGGCCTTATTTGCATATCTTTTCTGATCTGGATGTGAGAACTGTTAGAACGCTGACAAAAATAACACAAATTTGTCTGAAAATAATACTGGAGATGCATTTAACTTCCAAGCCAAACTTAAATTTACTGTATGTTTAGTAAACTGTACAAGAATTTCTGCTTGGGCATGTACACCAGTATTAATTGAACCCCGTTCTTCTGGATCTGGCACAACTGGGTTAAATTTACATTATTTTAAGAAGCATATTTGCCTAGATATTTCAGAACATGTGTGTTTTGGAATGCAGAATGTGAATCACCCAGAAGAGGCAGACATGCTTCTTCTACTTAAGTGATGCATTTTCACAAAATACAAAACATATTAACTTTATTGAGGTGCTGCTAACTATAATGTGAAGGCTCTTTATCCCTACAAAACTCAAAATACAGGCCTAGAAACACCATGAGCTGCAATTGTGAACTCTTGAAATCTTAAAGAATGATATATCTGCAAAATTATATTTCTAAAAATATGATTTCTAATCCATGAGGGCTTTTATGCTCTTGTGAAATGTATTGTGAATCTGTGTTTTACATTATTTGAAGTATAATTTTCTTTTTCTTAAATTAAGCTTCTCTAACTATCAATGTGCCTCTCTTATCTATGTTCAAATTAAATGTCAGGTGACCCGGTAAAACAATATTTGTCTGGTTCCAGCAGCTGCAATTTTCAAGCAATACCACCGGGAGGTTCAATAGATTGTTTAGAAATCAATTCTGAGCAATAAAGTAAAAGGAAAAATACAAAAAGATTACACCTGAAAATGGGTCAAGCTCTCAGGTCACCCTGCACTGCAATGATAATGAGCTCTGTGCTGGTAATCACATTTTAATCATGCTTAAAACATAATGTAATCTTACTTTCAACCAGAACTTTCACAAAACTCCTGTCAGGGTTTTGAAGATGTAAAAGATGTGCCAGAGTGCCATATTTACACATATCTTGAAGCTGCATGATCTACATCAGCGTGTCTCTTTCACTGTATGACTTTGAGATGTTTTAAATGACAGCCATGATACTGCTGCTACAGCACCACACCTCCAGGGTTGTGGGGTTGAACCTAGTCCCCAGCTGTGTGTGTCCATAAAGATTTATGAAATAAAGAGTTCCAGTTTTAAGCTGGAGCCTAGCCCATAATGCACCAGGCTGGGGAATAACCTGGACAGGATGCTGGTCCACCACAGCATACACTATATTTACAGTCAATTTAGAGACACTGGCTCATCTAACCATGTTTTAAGTATGAGACACACACAGAAACAGCATGCAAACTCCACACACACAGCTGGGGACTAGGTTCAACCCTACTACCCTAGAGGTGTGAGACCACCATGTTGGTCCGGTAGTGAAGATGTCAAATATGGATATGGATATGAAAATGTTAACCATGGAAATTAGCATTTAATTATCGAAGTTATCAATATTTAGAAATATTTAACATTTATTTTATGCCTACGTCCAAGTAAATACAAGTCTCTAATGATGTCAATGACACGTTAAAAAAGTGTATTTAATTTGCAAAACACCGAGGTTCACTGCAGACTAAGCTCATTAATTTCATACGAACGCTTATATGATCTATACAAGTATATCTTTAGATCTGAAAACAATGTCGGTGCTTAAGTGAAATGAATGAAGTCAAATGCACAACTGCTTTTCTATTACTAGGGGTAATCAGGGACACGCTCCCGTTTGCTTGTCGTTTCGTGATCCATCCATCCAGCCAGCCGCCTGCACCCCGCCCCAGTCACACACAGGCTCCCAGCCCGTATCGCAACATCGCCGTATTAGCTTACTGCTGTCTCAGAGGTAACGCATGCATGGATGAATAAGGGTGCAAATGGCGGATAGAGACAAACGCACACCGGCATCACCTGGATCTCCCTTCAGTGGCTTGCACATTGTATCTCCTCCCCATTTCAAGTAAGCGGCTTTCTCTGAAGCATTTATTCACTGTCGCCGGGTGCGGAAAGATTACAGCTGGATAGGGATCAAGCGCTCAGGTTGTAAGCGTGCGCTGCGATGCTAAATGCTTGTTGATATCACTGAGATCAGCAGCCTACGGCTTTTATTCAGCCCCTTCATTGCAAACGAGATTAATTAAGAAAACACAATAATACTCTAAGTGGTGGAACGAATCCATTGAGAAACATTGTTTGTTTGTTGACATCTTTTCTGTCATATGTAAATTGAAGGGCGTAGCCTGGCCCGATCGCTTAGGTGGAGACGGTGAATAGCATACAGTATTAGCCCAGTGAAACATTATCCTTTCATTAACAGTCGCATGTTGAAATAAATATTAACTAAACGTAAGAATAAGATTCAATACAAGGTTACTGAAATTATATATTGTATTTTGATTTAAAGTGAAATTTGATACGCATGCTACATGTTAAGGTACCTGAATCTTTTACTATACTCGTACCTCTGAGTTTAAAAAGACGGTGGGATAACATATTTGAAGCGAACGTTTAAATTGTTTAAATACCTTGCAGTTAGAGGTACCAAAATACGGTGTATGGAATAGTGGTTGGAAAACTTTCATATTGAGACATCTAAAAAGAAATCAAATGCTGCGTGGCACTGGTCAACTTACAGAAAATATCTGCATTCATTTCATAGTTTATTGCATCAAAGCTGTCATAACCAGGTCTGCATTGTGGGTCATGCTTTAAGGAAAACAGACACCCTCTCTATAAAAACAAGGTGTTTGCCTTTATTAACACTGCTACAGACAGCTAACAACTGACACAACACGGGCACTCGTCGTAAACACTGCACAACCACACCAAACCAGAAACACTACATTACAGCACAGTGTTCCAGCACTTACTATTTGCAACATACTCAAATACATACATTAAATTATTGATGATGTTACAACTTAAATGCTGCACAGAGCATGCCAGTACGTAAATGATTATGTCTCTGCTGCCCAGCCCATAGTCCCACCTAAGGGGTCAGCCGTCCCCAGTGACCACAAAGTCCCACAATTGCTGCAGAGACTGGTGTTGGCGCTACGGCCGGCACACTGCAGTCCTCATTGCAGGGAGGTCAGGGCAGGGGCAGTAATAAACAACAGAGAGGCACTGGGGGATCACACCCTCCAGTTTCCAGTGATTGTCCATCTTGGGAACAAGGCAGTACACTTAAACTGGGTCCCTGTTGCCAAAGTCCTGCCCACGGTACAGTGTGTAGTAAGCATCCTGCTGCAGAGTTGGCTTGTGTACTGTACACCTTTTAGATGCTACCTGAGGCACCACAAGTACTTTGCAGATGAAGGGGAGTGGTGCGGTTCTTCACAATACCCAATCACTTGCAGACCTCTCCAAATATCTGCACCTCACCCATGCAGTTTCACCCCTAGTCACTGTGCTGCTCCTCCTGCACACTGAAACATCAGGGGAAACCCCTCCAAGAGCTGTGGTCACTGCGCTGTGGATAGGAACCGCGTAATCCATAACTATGACCATGTTGTGGTTGTTGGGGTCACCACAGGGAATGGGTCCCGGTACGTCCCCCCCAACCCTCTCCATTAGCAAATGATATGTCTGCAGCGGCCCTCTGAGCTGGCAGCTTGGTCCCTCTGAGTGGTGCATTTCCACAGAAATAGACAAACAGCTTGGTGTCCTGGCTGCAGCAAGGCTAACAGAAGTGGGATTGTGTAAGCATAGCAACCAGGTGAGGGAATGGGTGTTTGGTATGCAGCTGGAAGCACTGCACCTGCACTGGGGTCTCTTTGCGTGCAGATCTTTGAGTGCTGACGAGGTCCCGTACCCCTAGTAGTACGAGGTGAGACCTAGGAATAGAGCTCCACAATACTTTGCGGGGTCAGCTAGGCCTTTACCGTGGCAGTCTTTCCTGGGTCCACCTCCACGTCCTCACCGCTTACTACATGATCCAGGAACTCCATCTTTTGGTGCAGGAGGGAGCATTTCCGGTGTTTAAGGCGCAAGCGAGTTTTGCAGACAGCAGTGAAGACCATGCGCAGGTTGTTGAGTATTCCACCAAAATCAGCAGTGTGGGTGACCAGACACACTGGCTGCGTGGGATTTGAGCCAGTACTTGCTCCATCTGCCTGGCTGAGGCTTTACAGACCCTGAAAGGCATGACCTGCCAGCAGCTACTTCAGAGGCCTAAGGAGCTGAACCATGTCAATCACGGTGATATGATCCAATGCACCATCTACCTGAGGTGGCTGGTGTGAGTCCTTCCAGGTCACAGTCGTCAGATGCTGGAAGTCTACACAAAATCACCATGATCTATTCTTCTTCTTTACCACGACTGCCGGCATAGTCCATGGTCAGAAAGCTTGAAAATTCCTACTGCCACCATCACTAGGATGTGAACTGCAGGCTGTCGCTTTCCAAACCCAGCAACGCCTTTACCGAGCCAATCCTTCTGCAGTGCAATAGTGAAGCCAGGTGAAAGCAATGCTGTAACCAGTCTCCCTTGGTTCCGGTATGCCAGTGGAAAAGCACCATACTGTAAGTCAAATAGCTAAGAGTTTAAAACACTTTTATTGGTAAATACTGTTTTGTTGATTATAATCAACAATTGTGTGTGTATATATATATATATATATCCATCCATTATCCAATCCGCTTAATCCTAATGGGTCGCGGGGGGTCCGGAGCCTATCCCGGAAGCAACG
>JAODKF010000095.1:270020-284461 GCA_026779585.1 Mormyrus proboscirostris
TCAGTGGTGACTTGCTGGTGGGGGATTCGAACCTGCAATCTTTCGATTACAAGTGCGCTTCCCTAACCATCAAGCCAGAAGTAAATAGAATTAATATTGCTGTGTAAATATAATGATGCTCTCCATGAGACACGTGCAGGAGAGAGCAAGCTTGGGGTCACAGCGAAGGGTCAGCCAACTTACAACACCTGGGGGTGAAGAACCTTGCTCAAGGGCCCACAGACTTGTGACAGTTACTGTAGGTTGAGGCTTGAACCAGTGACCTTCTAGTCATAGGCACAGAAACTTAGCTGAACAACACACGACCAAGAAAGGACACAAGAAAGGACTACAGACATTTCTGGGACTTCCCCATAGATGAAACATTTTCTTTTAGATTTATGGGAACATGAAGCAGGAATCACTGGCTACATGTGTGGTGCACATCAATTAGAGGTCCCCACAAAGACAGAAATGCCAATGTACCGCATCAATACGTGTTTGTGGTCACGGAGAGGACTAGCTGCACTAAATCTGTAGCACCGGGCCTCCGTCTCAGAAGACCGCCCATTCCATTAGTCAAAAATACACATTGGAACCTACAGTCAAAGAGCTATAGCTCATTTATAACCATTTTCTGGAGTTACATGAAACAAGAAAAAAATCTCAAAGAACATTCTTTTTTTGACAGAGATGCAAACAGGAGCAAATACAAAAGTAAATGGAAAAAGATAAATTATATAAGTCAACTTCTTCCTTTGTTATTTCCATTCCACACTCTCAGTTTTCACTTAGGAGTGATAAATGCATGCAGAGGCCAGGATGATACAGTATTATATGACATTACCCTCAAAGCTGTGATATCCTCCGGAGGAAAACATTCATTATCACACACACATATTACACATTATGTTTACATTTAAGTTTATTCATCAGCGAAAAAAGAAAAATGTATGTTCTTATGTACACAAAACATACATATAGTACAATTACAAAAGACTATTGTGTCTACAAGCTGGATCCAATTCATAATTTTGCAAAGGGAGAATCTGCATGGCCTTGAGCCAAGAAAACACAGAACAAATTGAATTATGTGCTTCACAAAGGGTGTGATCTTCAAAGAAAGAAGCGGGGTTTAGATAGATCCTTTCTTGCTGTGAGAGGCTGCAGCTTCATGTAGGACAGGTGTGTTTGTCTTCTGTTATAGCTCATTAACGCATCATACACTACCTCAGCTGCATTTTAAATCTTTAAATAAGAATGAAAAGTGCAAGTACATCAAAGCACAGTCAGAATAAACACCTGACTTAACAGATTTTTATTTTTTTTTATTCCAGTCACTAAGCATATGACTTTTTTCTCATTTTATCTTTTATCTTTCTTGTGCATTGTCGTGTTTTACCATTTCAGAAACTTGCTTTAATCTGGGACAATTGCTTTGGAAGACTAGCATCTCTGACCGCAAATAGCTGATAACCATAATGTCAAATTAAGAGTACTACTCTTCAGCTCACATCCCTCAAAGGCACAAGCATGCAGTTGATAGGATAGACGCATATATTACAAAAATCCAACAGGGGGAGATGTTCTACTGAAATTGATGAGGTATGAGCACAGAGTAGGAAAAGCAGATGCTGCTAATTTATAGCAGAATCAGCAAGGGAGAAGGAATTTGCACAAAATGTCAATTTATGGACATTCCCAACGGTACATAATGTATTGTATGGTGGAAAAGCACTATTCAATGGACAAAAAAGCAAACTTTGGTTAGCGTGTGCCTCTTATCTCCATTTAGTTGACATACAAGAGGTGTACTATGAGATTGTGTGCTCAAATAGTTTGATTGTCTTTCCCAAGCGTGTCTGACCCTGTCCAGGCGTTCCTCAGATCTCTGGTTCTCTATCTGGGCTATATGGTGCAGGTTTGTGCTGTTGCCAAGGTACATATTCACAAACAAAGTACTTCCGCTCCCCCCCCCCCCACGTTCCTTCACCCACACATAAACCAGAAACCAGTGACCAGACACATGCTTTTGCCACTCAGAGTCAAAGCCGTAATGTACTGTAAAAAGGAGGTGGTCAGTCCAAAGTAGACTGGAGCAAAAAAATGATTCAGTTCTTACTCAGCCTTGAAAAGGGCCATGTCCTTTGGATGTACTCTGTGGCATCTATCCCCAGTTCCTGGATTCAATTTTCACATAAGAAAAAAACACAAAACTAAACTTTGTAACTGTTCTTTACAATTTTCTCTATCAAACAGTGTCCACAAAAGTGTTATATGAAAGTGTAATTAATTCCAACTCTCATCAAGAGCTTCCCAAAAATTTCCAAAGATCCCAAAAAAAATTAAATGCAACAGAATGCGGTTTATTTCATAATTCCTACTGGAGATAAAGATAATATGGTATGGAGAAACATCAACGTTCCACGGGGAAGAAACAAAAAGACAAACAGACATGTTGAAGACATCTCCTACTCTGGAAGGATATGGCCCCTTCACATGAGCTGTTGTTCTGCAGCCCTGGCGAGCAATGTGTGTGCATGCCAAGGCTCTGTGTCACTGCAGACTGCGGCTGAGGTACAGGGCTGCAGGGAAATGCACAGAACACAGAGATGAGAAGTTTTTTTTGGTAAGCTGAGTACACATTTCACCCAAGGGGAGAGCAGACAAGGCCCAAGAAGTGGGCTTGTCGCACGCTCATTATTCATCTTATGTAACAGAGTGTGGCTGTACGTGTGCCACTGCCTCTGAATAGTGTTTATATAGAACGACAGAAAGAAGGATTACGGGGCTTTTCAATGATCCACCTTTGTTTTAGCCACAGATCTTCCATAGAGTAGGTGGCATGGAGCCTCACACCTCCGAGCTTGGCGGTATGAATCCTACCTCTGCTCCGTCTGTGTGTGTGCGTGTGCGTGTGCATTTTACTAATTATTATATTGTGAGGACCACATTTACCCAAAATTTCATATATTCACCTGTAACTTCTTACCTTTTTTTTACCATTTTTTCAGTCCCCACAAGACTAACCACAATTTCATAAAAAAAACTGACTGCAATCAAAAAATAAAACATCTGAATCTTTTGTTTGGTTACTTATGGTTAAGGTTAGCACTGGGTAGTAGTTAAGGTTGTCATGTTTGGGATTTGGGTTATGCCCAGAGAAATGAATGGAGAGTCCCCAAAATATGAATATGTCGACTGTGTGTGTGTATGTGTGTGTGGGTTTGCATAGGTCAAATTTGAGGACCAACATGTCTGAAAAGTGCAGTACAGTCTGAAACTTTCGTACATTTGGGGACATTTTTCTGGTTCCCGTTTGGTTAACCTCAATTTAATAAAATTCTGTGAATGCAATCAAAAAGGTACAAATGCCAAAAGTCTTGTATTTGGGTTGGTTACTTATGGTTAAGTTTAGGGATGGGTAGGGGTTAAGGGTGTTGTGATTAGGATTAGGGTTTTTCCCATATGCATGAATGGACGTGCCCCATTTAGATAGGAAGACCCATCACAAGAAACTTGTGTGTCTGTGTGTGTGTGTGCATGCGTGCGTTTGTGTGTGTGTGTTACAGTTATAATGTTCTTATTGTGACTGCAAAATGAACGGATACTTGGATATTTAAAATCAGCATATATAAACAATGCTGCAGAACACATTTATTATGACACCCGGTTGAGATTCTGAAATCTTTGGGAAAAATGAGCGCAGGATCATTGGGAGCCTCCCATCCTTTCCTGTACCCCAGGCTATTCAAATCTGGAAAAAATGATGGGAAATGATTGAACCTTTTTACATTTTAGGGGAGTGTTCGGGTTTGTTATGTTCCCCAAATTGTCAGAGTTAATCTCCTTTGGTTCTTAATCTAATGGATATTAGGGGGCAATGTGCATGTATTTATTTCCAGTTATGAGAAAACAGTGACATGGAAAGTAAGTGCAGGTGTTAACTGTGTCATTTTCTAGAGGATACAGTGAAAGCAGATTAATGGGATGCACCTTTCAGGCTATTAACAGCTAGACTAAGAATATCACTCTGTGCAGTTCATCTCCAAAAGAAGCAAAATCTCCTAGCTAGCAGAAAACTCGAAACGTTGACAGTGACTTAGTCTGAATGCACTTAGAGCATTATACAAATTCCTCTCTATATTTACTTTGACCATCTGTGTTTAGGGAATCTAGAAAGACAGTTGATGTTTGGATGGACAGGACAACAGATGGATTTGTAAAAGAATACTCAATAGTAAGCAACTAATATAAAAATCACAGGAATCTGTTAAAATATCTGGAATCTGGTATAATTTAAATATACAAATGCTTCATCAGAGCGTTTGAAAATTACTGGTACATACTCTTTGTATTACCTGAAGTCTAAAATTAGGACTTAAACATTGTAGCATACATATGTTTAGAATGGAATGAGTCAAAAATGTTTAAAGCTATTTGCCTTGCCAGTCAGTGCATATTTATTCATAAGAAAACAAATTTAACATGAGAAAATACACAAATTAACAGTAACACAATAAAAACTAACAAAAATTTCATTCTGTTCTCCAAAAAGTTCTCCTTTAAACATCCATCCATCCATTTTCCAACGCAATGTATAAATATTAGCCACATGCACTTTAAAACTCATTATTTGAGGATGGAAATAACTGGGTTTCTTACCCCTTTGGCCTCTGAACAAAGTATTATGTGTTGCTCTCTTTTGCGGAGGACTCAAAATATTAACATTGCTTTTGCGACTTGAATTGAATATGTATTGTGATGATGCTTGGGATGAGCCTGGAGTTGTAAAGAAAAAAAAATTTTCCAATGTGATGCAGTATCATCACATTGTTCTGCTTAAAAAACAGCTCAAGGAAAAAAATCATCTAAGCAATCTGCAAAATTAAGAGTGAGGTGCCAAATTTATTATTTGCAAGATAAAGTGCTCAATATTGGCACAGTGTTCACAGGCGAAAAGCCAAAGACTGAAGATATTAACACAGTGCTAAACTATATACAGTATAGCATAAATAGCATTATATTAAAATAAAATGTTATTATACCACAGTGGTGTTGAATTCTCATATCTGATTAGCTAGAAGGCTGATGGTTAATTCTCTATTACCACACACGTTGTGCCAGGCAGGCAGATCACAGTAGTAAATAAATGTTCTATTATAATCATCGATTCAAACTAATGTTAGCCTACTTAAAACCGCTGACATAGGTTGTGACTTCTAATTAAAATTAATGGGCAATATTGAACTAACAACCAGCTTTAGTTCTTAGCAACAGACAAATTTCAAACTAATGACTGGGGCTTTGATCCAAAAGTTTTGTTATTAGCCAAAGAAAATAATGCCACTACAAATCTGTTTGCAGCTCTTAAGCATGTAATGGTAATCTTGGGCAGTTGACAAATCTGTAAAAAAATCTTCATCTACCTCTGTACCTGCCTTATCTGACACTTTCATTTTTCTGGCCAAAGAAATAGTTAACTTTTCTCTGACTGATGAAAAGACAGTTAAAGAGAATAAAGACTTGTTTCAGTCTCAATCAATGTCTTTTTCGTTATGGCCTACATTTTAAAGACACCAATATCATTTGATCAAGTAGAGATGAAGTTACTGAAACAAGGTGCCTGGATTTTTGTGTAATTTTTGATGCTGCATTTTTACAAGCATCTCTGTTCACATAAACCAACTTGAAATCTACAATCAGATCACAACTGTCTGCCTGCGCCTCGTAACACAATGGACAGCAAGAAAATGTCGACTGGAGAATGAATTGGAGTCCCAGTTCCAGACTGGAGTACCACAACTCTCCCTTTTCAAATTGACAAACTTTGCTGTTCCAGTAAAGAATCTGACATCCATCATTGATCCTAAAGAAGTGTATTAGGGACTACCTAGACAAAAACAAGAACAGCATTTTTGAAAAGTAAAAATGCCAAAAATGAAACGGAGGTTTCTATACTAAACTCACAATAGTCAAATTCTATTTCAAGTGTCAAGACTAAAACTGAAATTTCAAGATTAGAATGTATATGGCGACCACGCAACAAATCACAAAACTTTGAAATGGGGTTAAAAATTCACCTTGACCCCAGAATCATAATTAGTGTACAGACTTATGGCTGAAAAGTGTGTCAGTTCAGACAGAAGAATCATACAGTAAAATCCCGTTATCGTCGACTCGCTTATAACGGAATATCGTCCCGGCCGTGTGCCTTTACAAAAATGCAGAAAAAGCATTGGATATAGCGGACTCACATACAGTCGTCCCTCGCCACTTTGACTTTCGCAGCTTCACTCTATTGCGTTTTTTTTTTTTTTTTTTTTTCTTGTATATTCATTAATAAGTTTATTGAGGCAGTGAAAATGATACATCGCTATGCATTGGAAGCATCTAAATTTGCTCTTCGTAATTAAATGTACAATAATAATAATAATATTATGATATTTGTAACATCTAATATGTCTTATTTTCTCTTATTTTGTGTAATATATTGAGTAATACGAGTGTACTTGTCATGACCTGCTTGTACGATCCTCTTATGTGCCACGCCCCCTCATTAACCTTGTGTGAAACCCTTATTGTTCCCAGCTGTTTGATACTATTTCCAGCTTGTTCTGTGTATATCAGTCCACGTCTTTGTTCGTTTGCCAGATCGGTCATTGATGTGTGTTAACGGTTGCACCGTGTAATCCGCTATCTACCTGGAATAAACACAGTATTTTGGATCCGTTGCCTGCCCCCACTTGCAGTTCGCACGACTGACGCCGGTTGTAACAGCGCGTGGCATGCTGGTGATACGTAATTAGGATTATTAATAGTCATGCATCTGGTCAGGTGAAGCTGGATTACTACATGTACAATGTAATAATCTATACCACGAGTGTGTTTTCTGGGGTGTGGCATGAGCAAATGGTGTCCTGGGTATAAGGCAACTCTGAATATGACGGACTGTTTTGCCAGGTCCCTTGGTGCCATTATAACTAGATTTTACTGTATAGGCTTCTGACTGTATTTTTCCCAGTATTTTTGAGAAGTGAGAGTTGCTAGTGGAGAAATGCAAGAGTACCAAAATTACAACTATGATAAATCCAGAAAGGATATGTTATATCTCAAGACATAATACAACAGATCAAGCTGATTGACCCCAAAGAGAGCTCTGGTGGGGAAAATGGCTGAGAAAAAACCAGCCCACACAAGGTCCAAATGCTTCATGGTATATAAACTTTTACTAAAGATAAACTAAAGCCATATGGTATTGCAACTCATGGCTATGACTTCAGCCTCTTTATCTTGTGGTAGGATATGTAGTCTACAAGAAATGATCTGAAAAGGATTACAAATGCCTTTATATCATTGGTTTCAGGCTTGGCAGTTGGCCTGGGGACAGAGTATGCAGTCAAAGGAACCTGAAATGGACATGTATTTTGCATGCATTTTGCTTCCATTTTTGCAAGGAAATCTCACCAACAGTTTTGCAGGTGAACAACATTTCATTTATGGATGCCAAATAACAAACCACTGCATTAAATCTCAGTGCAAAATCTTGATAATGGACTGTTCATTTGTAGAATATACCCTTCCAAACACTTCAGGTTCTCCAATTTTTTTGCGAGATTTTATGGATAAAACTCTAATGAAAATTTACCTTATTCAGCCTTGTTCAGGTAAGCTCTCATGCTCATTCCCTTGCTTCTGCAGTTCTAATTAAAATCAGGGATATCATTCATCATGCATTGATTGAACCAAACGTATATAGTTGAGGCATACAGTAACAAACTGCTGTGACCTATCAATAAACCCTCTCACCAGATTCTTGAAATGTAGGCTACCTGTTCATAACAATGTGCTTATGAGAGTATGTGGTTGTTATTAGGAGTAAATCTGTGGTGTAACTGTAGGTTTACCTCTTACAACTCATCTGGGGATGCTGAGGGCAGGCTCAAGTCAATCAACATGCAGGAGCTGTGTATAAAGAGTACACATTGAAAAGTTAGTACCCTGATGATGATGCAATGTACTGTAGAGCTCTGCTGGAATTTTAACTTCTGTTGTTTCACCAACTCTTCTGGATATGATGGGCATCTAGGTAAGTGGACTTTTCTGATACAGCTTTTGTAATACATGACCCAATACAATGATTTTAGTCATATGTTAAGATTCAGTTCTGCATGCTGAACAGGCATGTTGGCGAGATATAGCCAGTTTGGGCCAGTACATCCAGATGTTTGTATCTACTGATAATCTACTCTGAACGTGAAGAGGAAATGGTTGGGTAGACTCTCCATGCAGTTACTTCTAATTCCCCAAAAGAGTGTTCCTACCACAAAGAAAACAAGCTATGTTTGTAAATTTGAGAAGCTGAACATCTGCAGTTGTTATCTCGTCTGTTTTGAAGAGAAGGAGAGCAATATTTAGAAGACAGGTGGAAATTGCAGGACTGGTTAATATAATCAGTTCAGTGTTGCTGACATTTCAAGACCGTTCAATGTTCTCAAACTCTTATGGATGCTTTACCAGGTCACTCTCAGTTCTGAAGAACATTGACATGGCAGAGAACTTCATCGATGAGATGCTGTCAGAATAATTAGATATGCCACATTATTGCCATTCAATTAACACCCATTCCTCATTATGGTTGCTGTACTGAACCAAATGGGGGTTTTCCACTGAGAAAACTGAGCTCTGCATGAGCCAAACCACAAACTGACGAAATTTCCAACCCCCTACTTAAAATAATATTATAGAAAAACTGAATGGATTCATAATGCAAGTTATGAAAGCGAATGCTAATTCTGCTAGAGCTTGATGGTAGCATCTCACAGCCCTGCTAGAAAATTAGGAAATTAGCACATTGTAAATCAGGATGTACACCATGTAAACAGTAAATAAACATTTCTTTCTGCAGTGGAAAACTGAAGCGAGCTGGAACCGCACTGTAACTACTCTCTCGGTTCCTCGCCCCAGTTCCCGTATGTCAATGGAAAAGTGTCATTAGTGGCACCTTTTTGCATTTGCTCACTGTGTCATTCAGAATTTTGCCTGGTATATTGACCCAGAAGACAAGGATGTAACAATACTCACCTCATGATTCGATACAATTCACGATTCTACGTTCACGATACAATTTAATCACAATTTTTAGCAGAATGAGCTGCAGATAAATTTATTACTGGGGTCGCAATGGTGACCGGACACTATCAGGGGAACCCTGGCTGCAGATGGGAACCAACCCCAGACAGTCGCCTACACACCACACAACTACTGTACATGTAGGGCCGGTTTAGACTCGCCAATCAACCTATCTTACACATTTTTAGACCGTGGAAGGAAACTGGGGCCCCCAGCGAAAACAGGGAGAGCATGCGAACTTCACACCGAAAGGACCCGGGACCTTCTTGCTGTACTGTGCAGCACTAACCACTGCACCACCCGGCCATGCATCCTCAATTTCAAATTCGCTCGCCAGCTCACATTCGGTCAAAACCAAAAACTGACGTCCGACGTCAACGTGACCTCTCTAGGAAGCCTAGCAAATATCTGGGGTTTGTTTATTAAATATTAATATTAAACTTGCCCGAACATATGCTGGGATGGTTTAAGGTGCACACAATCAAAATATTGTAGTAAAAAAATGTTCTAGAATTTACTAAGATGACTGCATGTTAAGTTATAAATGTGCAAAAATAAAATCTCATCAACATATCCATTTTTCCTGTGGTGCCTGCAGATTTAACTTGTGAAGTTATGGTTGAGTGAGACAATATGACTGCACATTAATTGACATGCAGTGGAAGTTTGCAGATGGCATCTTCCATGCAGAATGAAAGCTAGTACCCCAGCAGGAGTCCATCTAATTGGCCCATAGACACTGTTGATAAGAGTGGGGGGTGGTGGGGGGTGCAGGAGCTGCAAACCCAAGCTATAACAGAGGCTCCGTGGGTGGAAGTGAGAAAGTTGTGCATCTTACAAACTGAGTGCATGCTGTGCCGATGTTGTAGGGTGAAATACAACAAAGGTTACACAAAGAGGTCTTTTGATGTGTTTACCTGTGAATTTGGACATCCAGACTATTTTCTGTGGTTTGTCACTGTCTTTTCCTGACAGACGGAATATAATTTAACAGAAACATTATTCAGAACTTGCTGCTGGGATATACTTGCCATTCCTACTTCCACAGAAGATATAATACAGAGCATGATGCAAAATAACATCAGTTACATCAGATGATATATGACTCTATTGTTATTATGATAAAACATGTTCATTGTCATTATATACAGTATGCAAACTAGTAATCTGTCATTATGAAAATCTGATTAGCCTATAGGAAATGTATTTGAGGAGTTAACAATCCTTGTACCCTCATTCCCACTAAGTAATATTACTGTTAATATAAAGACTTTCATGCACTTGTAAATAGAAGATCAAAAATCAGTGGTATATAATCAGCTTTGTCTTCTAAATTTCACAGACAGACTGTGCACAGAACACAGAAAAACAATCCTGGCAAGTAGAATGGATTGATGAGGAATTTTAAGCATCCCTCAAGCCATCTGCATAAGCTGGCCCATGTGAGGACGGACTGTAAACGGCCAGCTTATTGTAAATGTGAACCTGTTGGAGGAGTCCATACACTGGTGGCCGCAATACCAATCAACCTTTGGAGCACAAAAGGGGGCAGGCCCATGGGGGCGATAAGTGGTTCAGAAGATCACTGATTGGAGAACATCACTGGTCTGGCCTTGGCAGAAGCTATGGAGAGCAAGATGGGGTAGGTGAACAGAAGCATTCTAATTTACTTGTGCAAATGACAAATAAAAGATTTATCATCGTGCTTAAAGTACTTCAGACTTATGAAAGTTAACCTTATGTGCAATGATACAAAAGACAAGAATCATTCAGGATGTGCATTACTGTTTATTGAAGTGTTTATGACGGGCTGGTTTTCAATAGGAATAATTGCCCTCTTTTGCATGATAAAGGCAAATCAAATGTTACTGAAAGCTTTTGAAATGCTGACAGTCAGGCACTAGGGCTGGGACGCAATGATGCATCCATTATTTTTTCAGGTATATAGGAAAGTCAGTAGGTAAGCACACAGATTAGCATGTGAAAGGCACATAAACAAAACACAATATACCAAAGCAAATTATGCAAGGCAGATTTAGACACTCCATTCCTTTCTGTGAGTCTTTGCTTACTTTGCTTAATTTTACCAGATAGACGAGCAGGTACAGAAAATGGCTGGATTGCTGGATGGATGGCTGGATGGATGGATGGATGGAGACTTAATTGGTTGTAATGGGAGTTCATGGTTATGCAATATTCCACAGAAATGCACAGCCTGCTCTGATTAAAAACAATCTGGCCGCAAAAAAAAATGTACTCAGTTTTCAATTCCATGCCTATTCATTTCTTTAAAAGGAATTCAGACTGGATTTTTGATGAAACAATGCACAGTCTCAGATGAATGGACATTCTGGAACTCATGTCTTTGTTGTGGGATTAGATGATTGAAATATCATTTTCTGTAGTCCTAGTTTATATCAACACAAATACACATGCTTTGCATTCCATTTTTGCTGCTAATCCTGTCCAGGACTGTCTACAATTTCCCTCCCATAATTACTTTGCAGATATGATGGAAAATCCATCCTCATTTTTTCTATGTTTTCGGTTGCTGTAGTTCCTTGTGTTTTAATAATCCATTGCATTGGACTAAAATGACTAGGGTGTTCATCCAGATTTTTACAGGCAGTAAATTCAAGCTTTACATCTGCAGTATCCATAGTGAATAAAATTCCTTAGTAAAACATCAACAATTCATAATGCCTTGTGGATTGTTACATAAAAATTCAAATTTTGTCATTTAAACTTTTTTCTCCCATTGAAAAAGAATATATTAAAACAGCTATACAATAACATAACAAAAAATAACACGCAGCATTGTTGTAGGATTGCATAATTCTTATAGAAAAAGGACAAGCTGTAGCCATAACTGCATTGTAATAAGAAATAACACAAAATAAAAACAGAAATGCTAGAGAAAATAGCATATTTATTTGCTTATTCGGTGTGTTTTTCATGGATAGTGTGACAGAATAGCAAACCATCTTATATCTCTATACTGACTGTTCCCCCAAGACTCAGGTCACTGGTTCAGGCTGAAGCAGTCATCACACACTGAATCCACCAGTGATAGTCACAGCCAGATTAAAAGCTGGCTTTGCAGTAACAAAGGTGGCCTCTTGCGGACTCACCTTGGCTGGTGATGCAGACATGAAGGACAAAAAGGTGCCCCTACAAGGGCCAGCCCTCTCTCACGGGCAGGCCAGGCGCTCAGAGTCCATAAGCTTATAGTGTGTATCCTTGCACCCGTGGCATGGTACATTCCATTAGAACTGGGAAGTCAGTTTCTGAGTTTTTTGTATCTCATTTAATCACCCGAATGCACAGTACTGTCCAACCTCCACTGTATCTGTGAACATGTTATGGTGTTTGCGCAAAATATTATGTAATGCCTTGTTATTAACTGGTATTCATAACTATAGCTAACTCTGAACCTGGATAGAACTGGTATTGCTAATTGCTAATGGCTAACCTGGCTTAACTCAGGTGTGACATCATTCCCAGCCCCAGCTTCCGAGGTAAATGGAACGCAGCATCAAATACAGACCCCCTCCCACACTCTGTTTACTAAAGCCAGAGGGCCTGCTCTACATAAATGAGAAAAAGCTTTTCTTTATATCACAAACTCCCTCCTGCCTGCTCAACCTTTTTCTGGTCAAAGATGCTGTATAAAAACATCCAACCTCACTGTGCCTCACCTTTTGTTATGTTATGAAATACATGTAATGTAATGGAGATACTGCCATCCTGTTTCAATTTTCCCTATAATAGTGTTGAATAAAATCACAATAATTTTCAGAAACATTTTGTCTGTACCTCAGGGATCTTTTCATTTTCTCTGGGAAGTCTGGACACAAATCTTACACAGTGAAAGGCATCGTGATCCAAAATATGTACTTGCTATCTTCAGAACTCCATACAAAACTTCTACCCATGGCATATATTACATTCTATCCATCCATTCGTACATCCCTCCATCTTACAACTGTTTATCCTGATCAGGGTTAATGGGAACCTGAAGCCCATCCCGTGAAATTTCATGACTAAACACACACCACAACTCCAACAACCTGATTGAAGCACCATTCGGTGAAGACAGGAACCTTTGCTACAAAGCATATTGTGCATTGATGTTAAACTGGATTTCACAGCCTGGTCACAAGCCAAGAAAGCGCCAAGCGGGACACTTGCCTCCCATAAATAAAGCACCAAGGTCTGTTTTGACTTCCAGGTGTTGTTTATTCATTTTTGGACACATTTACAAACACAGGAGGTATTCTGCAAATGTTTATAGTATCTCCTGGAGTGTAATGCACCGAAGTTAAGACATTGATCAGGCTGTTTTCATTTTGCTGGCTGCAGAAATCCTCAGAAGACCCAGTGATGAGCTGCTGTTCAGAGACTTCATGCAGTTGAAGAAGAGCAACCCCTTAGTGCCCATTCATCTGTTAAAGGACCCATTATAGCTCTACTGTTTCCAACTGATAGATGATTCAGTGGTATTTGTCTCCCACTACCTTGCCAGATGAGGATTTATTTTTTCTGGCACATAGTGCTTGAGCAAGGCTTACAGAGATCCATCTGTAGAATATTATGTTATCTACAGAGATAGATTTCAAAGTTGTTAGAGTTGTTAAAGATAAAATAAACAGTGCTAATACTGACAGTTTCTGTTGTCTCTAAGGTTGATACACACAGTGATGATCTCCACAGTGGTGTGATTTGGCTAATCCACCCTTGTCTTCCTTTCAGCAGACCCTCTGCCTGAGTTTACGGAGCATTAACTGTGCACAAATATTTTTTTTTCTTTGTTCGGGGGAGGTAGCTAATACACAACATAAAAATCCAGTGAGGGCCTTGTGGTATGAATAAAATGATGTTTCAGGAAAGAAGGAACTGCCAGTTCGTCATTTCGATGGAATAATGTCAGTGTAGTGTTTGTCTAGCATGTTTACAGGACAAATTGGGATCACTGCTTGTTATTACAAATAATTCATGTTACCCTGTGGAACAGTTAATCGTGTCATTGTGACCTCGCACTAATTAAATATAAATTGTACTGCTTAGTATGAAGACCTATCCATTCTATCATTTGTTATTTTTAAGTGTATTTATAACCTACTTACTAACTTGTAAAATTATAGCTTACGACACGACCCCCTTTACTGTTAACCAGTCACATACTTTTCACGTTGGCACCACATATTCTGAAAGATTAGCTTATTATGTGAGAAGTTGATTAAGGATTTCAAATAGACTTCACTTAATATTGTGAAGATTGTTGTTATTAGTGCACCCCAGTTCTATTTGAAACAGCGATTCAAGGTGAA
>JAODKF010000095.1:299843-312214 GCA_026779585.1 Mormyrus proboscirostris
GTCTAGGGAAACCCTGAGGGCGTGGCGGGAGAACCCTGCGTGATGTCACAGGGGCTTCCCCGGAGTGATCCATGACAGTATTTCAGTATTTTTGTCTATGCATCACTCAATATAACAGTACAAATGTGTGTGTGTGTGTGTGTGTGTGGTCCAGGTATACTTTACCTTGTGGGGACCAAATGTCTCCACACCGTGATGAATACCCTTTTTTTTTTACCTTATGGGGACCGGTTTCCTGGGAAAACTTTTATTTTATAAAAATCTGTGACTGCAATGAAAAACCAAAAAAATGCAAAAACTCTTTGGTTGCTTATGGTTATGGTTAGGGCTGGGTAGGGGTTGAGGTTGTCACAGTTAGCATTAGCATTTTTCATTTTTTGAATGAGTGGTCCCCAAAAAGATGACTACACGACTGTGTGTGTGTGTGTATGTGTGTGTGAGAGAGAGAGAGAGAGAGAGAGAGAGAGTGATGGGGGGAGCAGCTCCTTAAGGAAAAAATAAAGACAAAAAAATTAATAGTAAATAACTAAATTTCTGTAGTGGTACATCCTTAATTACAAAACACATTAAATCAAGATTTTTACCTGAGCACAACAGCTAAGAGAAGCATGCAATACACTTATAAATATGCCATTAAATATCTTAAATACAACAATTGTCATAGTATCAATTTCATAAATATTTGTGTAGTAGTATTTTGCGTAAAACTAACTCCAATGTATCATGCCACACAAAAAAAGAAAAGCACTGTCTGTGGCCCCCTCAGGGCACTCTATTATATGGCACTCTATACTATTAGTGTTAAAAATATGAATCATATCAATGACATTTTAAGATATGGGCATTGAACCATACACAAAGAAAAACAGGTAAGGGAAAATTCTGTAAATTGGCTTGTAAGTGAAATGTGCAATAAATTAATAGGTGTAGTTTCAGAGTAATATGTCACAATAACACACAGTATTCAGGCAAAAACACATTTATTGACTTTCATATTTCCAGTTGATTCATACAGTCATTCTAGGAATTGTATAGGTTGTTGAGTTTGGGAGGATTACAGATTAGATGGGCAGAGCAGGTGATGCGGCTGTTCTGGGAATACAATGTGTCATTCCCTTTGTAGTGTAATGACTGATTTGTTGATTGATTGAGACATCAGGGTTCCTACTGGTCACCAGGAACTGCGTGTAATCTGATGTAGGAGAAGTGTGTAGCTGCAAAGTATTACAGTGATTCCCAGTTGTAAATAAGGTAATTAATATATGTAAAAAGGTACTGCACTAAAAATAAAGTTGATTTGTATTAAGCTAGGGCTGGGCAAATAAATGAATTTTAATTTCAAATACGATTTTGTCAAAACAAATGATTATCAATAAAAAATAGTAGGGATCAAACGATTATTGTGCCACGTTTCGTTTAACAATGACGCTCCTATTTTGTCTTGTGTTACAAATCCAAAGCACCTTGTTCTAGCCAATTTTTGTTTGTTTTTCAGTCTAATTATATTGAGTTGAAAGAAATCCACTGATAAAAAGAGATTTAAAAAAAAAAAAAAAGTTCAATGCATGCATGATATTTCCATAATCAATGAGTAATTGTATTACATAATCCTGATCACTCCGCTTTAGAGGCGTATCTAAATACATCTCCACCAATATGGAGTCGGTGCTGGGCTGGTTCTCGCTTGATGCGTTTTGAGAACCTGCCCCCGTTTTCATCAGTTTCAACGTACGCAGAAATGAGATTAAAGTAAAGGTTCATAAGTATTCTGTTTTGTTGGCTTTATTTTGATCTGTTTTGGATTTTAAGTTTTTATAAGCTGCCTAACCGAAAAGAAAATTTTCAGAGTATCACTCGTTGCATCCTGTCTCTACTGCCTGTATCCACAAGGACCACGCTACAAAAGCGTCTCCTAATAACTGAAGTTTGTTGTCACCTCATGATCTCTTCGCCACTCGAGCACCTCAGTAATTTATTTATTAGACCTGCGGCATGGTTTTAATTTACAACGCAACGCAAGTTATTCCACTAATAAGTTGGCTAGTTCTTTCACTGATGGCACCGGTGATATTAGACAACACTTTATCAGGTTTAATGGATTTAATTTTCTGGTTATGCAGAAGATTTGGACGTGATAGCATGTCCCACTTTCACTGACATTACAGGAAATATTTTTGTCTGCGGGGGCGGCCTCATACCCACAACCGATGATTTTTGACATTATTAAGCAGCCCCTATATTAAGCTATGTGATGCGGTGTGCGCACAGAAAACTTGTACTGTGTATGCTTAGAGAACGCTTACACTTGACTTTATTGATCCCCTTGTGAGGGGTGATGCTAAATTGCTAACAGAATGTAAAGAATGTCCATTTGTGGTTCTGTAACAGAATGGCATTGATATGTTTTATTACTGTATTAATAAAATGCTGCGGTTGGAGCCCCAGCATCCAAAAGAAAGCACAGCTAGCAGCTGTCTTCATTCCCCTCCCCGCAGCCTTGCTTTAATGGGACTGCAGCTGGGTGGCTTTATTAGCCACCATCTGCGGGCAATCGCAGTTGACGCCTCACGCAGCAATGCCGTTATCACTGTTATTGGGATTCTGACTGAAGATAATTATAAAAGGCTTTGTTTAAATTCGGCAGCTAGGACTTGGAGTAAAATGATAGCTTATTGCATTAAATTTATGTAAATGTCTTGCTTGCAAACACATTACCTTGGTGGCTGCTATCTGACCTACTCTGGGGATGATGAGAGTGCTCCGTGTCACTTTACCCCAACCCATAAGTTCTAGCTATAATTGAGCAGTATAATGAAGGTAATGAGGCTTGATCGTTTACAGGAGAACATGGAGCTTTCCGACCCGTTGTCTTTTGAACCTTTCTTTAGTCTATCTGTTGGATTTCTTGTTGCAGTTCCTGTTTCTCCTGCTTGGCTTCTTGATTCCTATTTTCTGCTTGGTTCCTGCCTTTTGTTTTCACCAGTTCTTTACACTTGAATCATCCTTCAGCACGTTTTGTCTGGGAGGCGTTTAGCCATTCAGCAGTCTGGTTGGTCACCTGTTTTTTTCCCATACATATAACCTGGCAGCTTGGTAATACAACATGATGTCTCTGTGTGCGTTGTGTGTGGTGGATTAGGTTTATATTATTTTGTGAGGACCAAGTGTCCCCCACAATGTAATAAAAACCTGTTTTTTGATGTTGGGGTCTCCACAAAGATCTGTGAATGCAATCAAAAAGGTAAAAACTGCCAATAGTCTCGTATTTTGTTTGGATTCTTATGGTTAACACTAGAGCTGAGTAGTGGTTAAGGTCGTCATGTTGTGATTTGAGTTTTCCTCAAATCCTCAAATTTTCCTCATAGAAACGAATGGGGAGTCCCCACAAAGATATAGCTACAAACCTATTTGTGAGTGTGTGTATATATGTATATATGTAAATATATATATGCATCTGTCTGTATATATGTGTGTGTGTGTAATCTTTGCTTTTTCACATACATTTCTCTGATTAAAATCATGTTGAAAAATAACTTAAAACCACACTAAAGTATAAAATATGGTGCTGGTAAAAGGTCACTGCTGAAATCCAGAACCACATACCACAGAAACTGGAGAACTTATGGCTCCAGTGGTACACCTTGTGTCACTGAAGCCAATTTGCAGACTGTAATTCGCCGAGGAGGGAAAGGGCAAGAGGAAGGAGTGCTGGACTAAACAATGCTCTGGGGTACAGTGCTGCAGCCACTGGAGCCAGTGCAGCTTTTCATGGGGACGGCCCAGGTCCTCTCCACTCAGAAAAACTTGAGCTGTCAAGGGGCAACATAAAAGCAGAACACCGGTGAACCCAGCTCTTATCCACCGCAGCAAACTAAAACTAATTCTAAAACAGGAAGTATGGATCTGTTGCACTTCAGCATCAGGAGGTCCAGCCCTCTGCATCTCGATGAGTCGCACATGCCAGCCAGGCTAAATGAGCAGTCAACTGTGAAGTAGGATGTGTCTCAAAGTAAATTGAATAAGAGGCTTAAAGAGCTTCCAGATTCCCTTGGCCATACATTAAATCTTCCTGACCCGTAAGGCTGCCCTGGGATTCTTTGGTGTCATTTCCACAGTTGCTCTGGGGATTTTATGCTGGTAAAAGCGGCATGACCATTCCCTTGTCCCGAAGGCAAATTAGCAACCGCATACTGCAGACATTGTAATGATGTTGGTCGTGTGTCGAGGAAACATGATACTGTTTCCAGATTATTGACTTGGGCACAGCAACCAAAGTTAGAACATTGCTCATAGGCTCCCACCAAGTGTACACTTTTTAACTCAGTATACACATATGGGTACTTCCTTCTGCATTGGTTGTAACCAAATAAAGGATGTTGTTGTTATTGTAGTTGTTGTTGAAAGGGTTGTTAAAATTTGATCATATGCAGAGGAATGCTCATTTTTTGGTATAATCACAATTATACAGAAGACATGCCTTCATATCATTTAAAGTGAGAAATGGAAGATCGAGTCATGCTTCTTCCATTGACTCATTCTGCTCTGGGTCAGGGGGGACCGGAGTCAATGCCATGCTGCAGAGGGCACAAGGCAGAAGTACGCTCTGAACAGGATGCCAGTCTATTACAGAGCACAAACGCATGCATACATTCACGCACTATGGGCATGAGACACCTGTAGGAGGGAGCCCGTTATGAGACATGGTCAGGGACAATCACAGAGTTGCTCAATAGCATAGGGGGAGATTTACTGAAAGAACTGACAGAACAGGAAAGATAAAGGGATCGTGAGGTAGCAAATGGCAGCAAGGCAAAACAAAAGTAACTAAGACTACACTTAGCACTGGGAAAGGCTGAGAGAAGCACAAGAAGCGCCATAAACAACACCTACACAGACACGATGACCAACAAGAGTAGGGGGCACGGGCGGGCACAGATACATACTAATGACAAGGGATAGAAGAGGCACAGGTGTGGATTGTTCACAATGAAGCCATGAGGTACTAGGAACTAACGTGAAACAAAACATAACCTCAAAACAAGAGAGAATTGGGGATAACCAAAAACATATAAGAACCCGGGGGAAACTGATAACTAAAATTACTAACATAATTGAGGCTAACTTCCAGCCAGCCTCAAACCTGTAACAATAGAGACGGGCTGATCTCATAAAACCGCTTAGTCCATTCAGCCATGCTGTAACTTGGGGATTTTGGAAACATAATGGGAAGACTGAAGGGTGCTAAACCTACAGGAACACAGTGAAGCGAATGGGATGGCTAGCAACACCTACTGGCGAAACAGGGAGATGAGCAAGAAGGCAGGGATGGATTCTGACAGCACCATAGTTCCTGGAGGAGGTTCATGCAAAGACGAGGCGTGTGAGATTTGAAACTCTAACCGAGGCGTGAGGCAGCAGAATTTGATGAATCTATTATGATTACTAAAATAAAATGAAGAAAAAAAAAACACAGAGAGGGTGATCATCCAGTTTTGAAACAGATGCTTATTTCTTCATAAGACTCCAATGGATTTGCTTAGAAAGCTTAACCAAAAAAACTTTGAAATACAGTCATTGAAAGAAGTTAAGATGATGGTGTAGAAAAGTGCTCCTCCAGGTGCTGAGTCCCTGGCAATGGGCGTATTGTTTTCAGTCACACCTTTGTGCCATTTCCCAGTGAAAGGCACAGCGTGTATTTGGAAAAGAAGAAAGCAAGTAAATGAAAATAGAATGACTACTGGTCAATCAGACAGGCACTCGAATGCTACTTGTACAGAAGGACTATAACAATTCCTGAAATTCCTGTGGAATTCAGCAGCAACTGCACAGCCGTGCAGGGGTTGCACGCTTATAACAGAATTACAATATGATAGGGCTACAATATTGATCTGCTGCCAATGGAACGAATATTACAGTGTTCATTAGCAGGAAAGTCCTACACGACTGAAGCCACCATGTTTAGACAAGCAATCCTGTGACAGCATAAGGCTTGGCAGCTTAGTGGTTGGAGATCCCCCTGGCCGAATTAACTGGAAGCCTTATGGTGCATGGTGTAAACCTCACTGCCCATCAAAGTGATGAAAATGGGAAACAAATTACATTCTTGTCTACTCAATCACATTTATTAGATTTAAGAATTTACTGATTGTTTTAAGTGACAATGTCACTTACTTTGATAATTTGCTGGACTATTATTGGTTTACAGCTGCTGTAACTGAACAACTCCCATGTTGTAAAAATCCTAGAGATGTTATGCAAACATGATCTTTCATTAAAAGATTCAGACAGGTGAATGAAAATTTTTAGAGAAGATATATTGTGTATTGGAATATATCCAATACATGATGAATTATTTACTCAATTTGGTTACTAGAGGATACATATCAATATTGTGTTCCTTGTAGTTTCTGTGACAAAAGAAGGCCATTCGAAATTAATTTGAACTATATCAGTGTGCATGTGTGCGCGCGCATGAGTACATGTTTTTGTAGATGTGCTATATTTACCCTTTCATTCTAAATATGGAACGGGCCTGAAGGATCGTATTGTGAAAGTTAAACATATTTTCTTTGATCTTGTGCCTCATGTTGTTTGAGTCATAGACAAGGTGCCATGTGTGTTTTCCAGTGCTGGTAAGAAAAAAAATGTTTTCAGCTGCCTATGACCTTGAGCACTTGAACACATTTGCTTTTCCGATACCCTACTAACTAAATCCAAAAACAAGGACTGCAAATAATGTTGCTGTTAATACATAGTCTCAGGAATATATAACTGAAACATGGAGCAAATTATTGGTATTATGAAAAGTGCACTGTGGAAAAACTGAATCACCCATCTCTAAAAAATGTGGCTCAATTACATCCTATATCATACATCTGAAAGATGCTATTATTATAATTTTTCATAGAAGAGTTCTAAAACATTTATTATTTGGATATGTTTTAAATTACTATCTTACACACACCTTGTATCTTTGATTAATTGTATTTCATTGTTGAAATGTGGACTTCTCTCTAATAAAACAGCACATAAAATGTCATTTTGAGCTTTGATTTGGGGTACAGCCTCTTTGTCCTACATTAGCATCTTACATTAACATTAACCACACAGACTTAAACATATCAGGCAAGCAGCCAAACTTGGTAATTAAGCCATTCCTAAATCAAACCATCGTGTGTGGTAATACCGAATGAAGCATGCACTGAAATAGGGAGAAAATGGGTAGAGGAAAAGCCTACGTTTTAAAACCCACGCCATGGCTTGTGCTGTATAGAGCAGGCCTGTGTGCACAGCTGCCTGTTCTGGCAGTTTATGGATGCCTTTGAATCTGTGTGTGTTGGTTTATATCATGGCCTGGGTGAGGTCTACCTCCATGCCAGTTTAAACTGGTCAGTGAGAGGCTGCTCTGTGGTTACAGGAACGTGAGCAGCTTCCTATTGTGGACAGCTGGTGTGAAGGTGACTGCCTGCTTACCGTTTGCTCTTCCTAAAGGAGCAGGCACGATTGTGAGGCACTGATTAACTGCTAAAAAGCAGAATACTGTAGATTAGGGCTGCATGACACTGGAAAAAAAAACAAATTTTGAGATGTAAATTTTTTTTGCGATAAATATTGACATATTTACAAAGCAAAACAGTTAAAAATTTACCCAAAATACATTACAACCAAATAAAACTTATTTACCAACAGTGTTCGTCAAATAAGTTGACACAAAACATGACAGGGTGGTATAAGCGCAGGTTATGCCTACAAATCACTTGTACCTCAATATTGTCTCTTTGGAATCCAAAATATTTCTATATAGCAGAAGGCCAATGTCTTTTAGTGACCAGGGGAATACCTTAACTCCAAAGTGAATGAGTCTGAAATAACAGAAAGGCAGATTATGATTTCGGAGCCTGAGTTTACTCAAGTCTGACTATGTTAATGCCAGCTGAAGGGCAGTCTGGAGGAACAACAAAAAGCCATCATTTTTTCACTAAAAAAGGATTTGCCAAGGAAAGGGGATGCCAAAATGGTACTGCTCCATGCTTTAAACAATTGGAAATTGGTTATATTTGTTTTATAAAAAGAAAAACTAGAAAATTAAGTGCTGGAACACTAGTTAAAGGCAAATTTTGTGTTGCTTTATACAGAAAAAATTAAGACACCCCATTAAATATTTAGTTCTTTAAGAAATTTAAACATATCAGTATCTTCTTTCAAATTATATCTGTAGATAAAGATGATGTAATTGCATTATCTATGAAAAAACAAGAAACAAATTCACTTATTTACAAAAAGAAATAAAATAAAATGCTAATTTCCACTGAGTAAAAAGTTAGGACACCCTCACATTCATCACTATTTAAAATTTCTAGAATTAGATTCAGGTGCACTATATCAGATTAAAATGATTAGAGCATCATTACAGAGCTTTTTGATGGAATCTGTCTTATTTAAACCACAGACATTTAGTTTGGTTTGCTCTTGATTGTTGAAATGAGTGGCATTACCAAGATCAGATCCAAAGAGCTCTCTGAGGCCTTCAGAAAGAAGCTTGTAGATACATATGAGTCTGGGAAGTATATAAAAATACCTCAAGAGAGTTTGGAATCAGCCATTCCCCTGTCCGGAAAATAATTTACAAGTAGAGAACATTTCAGCCCAGGAGCAAAAGTCTCCAAAAATTCTAAAATGTCATTATGAGTCATACAGGAAGCTCTTGCCACAGTTGATGTCAAGGTACTTGCATCTTCCATCATAAAGAGACGCACAAGTTTGATTTACATGGGAGCTGTGCAAGGGGGAAACCCTTGCTGTCAAAAAAACATCTGGGCAACACTGAAGTTTGCCAGAGACCACCTATACAAAGACTGGAACTTTTGGAACAATGTGTTTTGGACAGATAAATCAGAAATTGAATTATTTGGGTGCAGTAACAGATGACATGTTTGCCATAAACCAAACACAGCTTTAAGCAAAAGAACCTCATACCAACTGTGAAGCATGGAGGTAGGAATGTCATGGTTTGGTGCTGCTTTGCTGCAGCAGAACCTGGCCAGCTCGCCATCATAGAATGCACTATGAATTCTTTATCATATCAGAGGGTGCTTGAGGACAATGTGAAAACATCTGACCAGAAGTTGAAGCGGGGGTGGGGGTGGACCATGCAAATGACAATGACCCAAAACATTCCAGTACATCTACCAAGAAATGTCGTACAAGAAAGAAATGGAGAATTCTAGAATGGTCAAGTCAAAACCCGAATTTGAATCCTATTGAGATGCTGTGGGGGGGATTTGAAGCAGAAGTGCAAGCAAGACACCCTTCAAACAAAGGAATTCTGCATTGGACAGTGGGAAAAACTTTCTGCCAGTCAATGTCAGAGATTGATAGATGGTTATAGGAAACGTCTCATTGAGGTTATTTCAACCAAATGGGAACATACTAGCTATTAGAGCACAGGGTGTCTTAACTTATTCTTCATTATTGCTCTTGCTGTGGTGGATTGGATCCTCCTTATGGTGTCCAATGTCACTTCTTTTCAATGAGCACATACTATAATGAGATTCAGATTAAAGCACTCTGAGTGTTTTGTCTGTTGTTTCAGTATATGCTCCAGCTGTGGTGAGCGATGTCTCAGTGATGGAGACATTTTCTTTGTAGCTTTGTTCAATGGTTGATGGTTGCCTATGAGGTGACATTCATCTGGTTATGGGTGACTTAACTGCAACAACTGGCAGTGACAGGGCTAGCTATAAGGACTATGTCGGTTCCCATCGGTCTGGCAACCATGGTAAAAGTAGCTCCATGCTCCTTGACTTTGCAAAGGTAACTGAACCTCATTGGGCTTGGTTCTCCAATACTGGTGTTGTGGCGAAGGTACTCAATCACATCCTTGTAGGTAGATGTCTAATTGTGACAGTTGCATATCGTGCAATGTTGATATTAATGCTGCCCAGGCCTAAGAAGACTTCATTTTTGCTTTATTTTATGTATATCATTCCGTAGGCCTATATTACCATTGTCTGTGGGGTACATCTTCTAAACCAATAAAATGGTTAAACTCTGGGCAAGTTACCACATATTATCATTATTATTATTAACTGGAGAGGGGGGCTGTGGAAGTGACAGCATCATATTCTTCGGACAGTGCCATCACCTGCTCCACCCATCTAATCCATGCTCCTATTCACTACACTAAAGAGGAATTGGCTGGGGAGCTGGCCATAGGCAGATAGACTGGACATACCAACACCAGCAGAGGGAAGATATCTGCTAGCAAAGCAATTGGGAAATCAGGTACCAACGGAGGGGCTTAACAATCATCTGACATGGTCTCCTTGGGACCTGGAGCAGGCAACGCAGCCTCCTAGGGCCCTGGGGCGAGTGATGGGGCCTCCTCAGGGCTAGGTGCTGGAGAAGCGGCTGGGGAAGTGTGCTGGAGAAGTGATGGGAAATCAGGCACAGGAGAAACAACTGTGGAATCAAATGCTGAAGAAGCTCGAAGAAGTTCCAAGTTCGGAACTTGGAACTCTGGAGGGCTCTATTCTGGGCTGGGAACATGAGACTCTGGCAGGCCCTCTTCTGGCCTGGGAACTTGGGACTCTGACGGGCTCCCTTCTGGGTTAGCCATGGATGCCTCAGTCTCTTCTGGTTCTGACATTGGTGACATGGATGCGGCTTCTTCTTACATTGGTAGAGGCTTTCATCTGGTTCGGTATATCCAGCAAGGCATCTGGATCACCTCCTGAGTCTGACTGAGGAGAACGCACATGCAACTTCTGCCCCACCTTTTTGAGTTGGGCTAAAGCCTCCAGTGACTGTTGAACGGACAGGTTTCCCAACAAGTACCTGTATGCATCCAGGAGCTGAAAATGTCAGTGACCAAGATGCATGAGGAAATTGGTTGCCTGTCCTCCAGTGATAGGGTAATCACCATCGTTAACAGTGTCAGGGTCTGTACTGTCCAACCCTACCCTTTGTGTCTTCTCCTCATTTGGCCAGCAGGTGTTGCTGGCCACCCTGTGTCGTCCTTCAACCTGTGTGCTCTCTCTATTGCCTGGCCTGCTGCATGGCTCAACAGGTTGAGTGGGTTGCTTAGGGACTGCATTCCCCAGTCATGGGTTCAAGGCTGGCTAATGATCAGCCTTATCTTTTTCTTTGTATTTGAGTTTCTGTTCCCCAGTGTTTTATGCTTCCTGTTCTAGATTTGCCCTCCTTGTGTTCTGTTCCGGTTTTATATTGTACTTTGTTTACTTCATTTTCCTAGTGTAGTATTCCCCTGTGTTTTCTTGATTTCAGATCTGTAGTCCCTTACTTCTGTGTTCATTAGTGTTAGTTGCTTCACTCGTGTCTTGTTGTCCTGTGCCCTAGTTGATTTTGTTGTTTTTTTTTTGATTATTCACACCTGCCCTTTGTTAGTTCTTGTTCTTAGTGTATTTAGGTGTCTGCCTTTGTTTGTTTCCCTAGTTAGTCATTGCCCATGTTACTGTATGTTGCTGTGTCCTGCTCCCAACTTGGATTATTATATGGTGTCTTCCATAGTGTTAGTTCTTGTTTTCCCTGTTTGCCTTTTGACCCATTGCAGTCTGTTGTATTTTGTGCCTTTCCCTGTGTGTTCAGCTTGTTTAACAAATCCCTGGAGCCATAAGTGGATCGTCACCTCATTTCTGCGTGCATCATGCACCGTCACTATAACAAAGAACCTGAGTTTCTGTCTTGCGGATCTTGGGATGTGGGGAATGAGGTCTTCCGGCGAGATGGAGAGTGCGATGGTTATTTAGAACTAGGGGTCATGCTGCTAGATTGTCATGCAGGGTTAGTCATTCTATCATTACTGGGTGTAGGGAAGGAGGAATGATCTACAACAAAGGGGTTTTATTATAAACAATACAAAGAAACCAGAAACAAAAGGACCAACAAGGGCTAAACAGAAGGCAGGTAGATAATCAAGGATTAATGAAAAGAAACACCATGGGACCATTAACAAAGACCATGCATGGAGTAAACACACACCGAGAATCGGGAAACGAGGGATTTATTAAACAGCTAGGAACACGGGGCAATACAGGCAGAGACTTCAATGACAATACTGGGGAAACATACTTTGACACAGACTTAAATACACAGGACTAATGAAAACAACTCGAAACAGCTAATGACATCAGGATTCCACACGAGGTTAACGAGGGGGTGTGGCACACGGGAGGAGCGGTCCTGCAGCCTCTGATGGCTACTTCCAGCAGGATAATGCACCATGTCACAAAACTCGAATCATTTCAAATTGGTTTCTTAAACATGACAATGAAATCACTGTACTAAAATGGCCCCCACAGTCACCAGATCTCAACCCAATAGAGCATCTTTGGGATGTGGTGGAATGGGAG
>JAODKF010000095.1:331182-351616 GCA_026779585.1 Mormyrus proboscirostris
TTTTGGATGAGCGACTTTCAGGTGCTAGTATGTCTCGTATACGTATACTGCAGCTCAGGTATAATTAATAGAATATATTTCTACTTCTTGTTTTGTAATTGCATCATTGAATTCTATTATTAAGTCTCCAATAAAATATGGGACAAACAGTATGAAAATTTATTCAGTTTTCTCCAACGTGAACTGTGCACGACCACATTGCCACTCTCTGATAATGTGTGATAATCACCCAAAATGAACGCGGCAGCGGCATCGGTCATAAATCTGTGAACATGCTTGATAAGCCTTTCCGCAATAAATTAACTGGCCACTCCAGTCTTAATTACTTTGTCAACGAAGAATAATTGTAATTGATTTCTGCTCCTCTCATAGGTCCTTCATTGCTTGCACCACTGCACCACGCAGGCAGTGTGTGGGAAACAGAGCAACTTTATATGGTGTTCTTTAGGCACATACAATAATAAACTCAGCTTAAAAATGAACTATTTGTTTAACTCTTTGTAAACAGTGACATTTTGTAAAACGCTATACATGAAATTGAATTAAAAACAAACACGTTCAATACGTAATGAAGACTATCCAAAAATGTATGCGTCAATTACTATAGTACGTAGTTTTACGTCAACCGGCTATATTGTTTTGTGACGCATTGGTACATCTGACGCATTTGCTTCAAAGCAGTCGTGTCAGAGTCGAAATTAGCATTATCATTGAATATTTGAATATATATGAAATTTCTTCATTCAGAGTTTTTCTTTTTTAATAAAGGCGAAGGAATTTCACCCTCCAGTTTACAAGGCACAATCTCTCTCAACCTACCTTGATCCAAAATAACAGTTCCAAAGATTGCACCGCCTTTAATTGCTTGCGCCGCTTGTAATTAATGTATCACTTTGCCGTTTTTCTGACAGAACTGCGATAAGAACATAGGACAGCGGCAGAGAATGACCATGAAGGTCACAGTAAGACCACTCATGTAATTTCAATAAGGAGTAACTCTGGCGACTAGCATTATTAAGAATAAAACGCGCACAAAACGAAAAAACACACACCACACAAATACATTAACGAAGGAGATACGAAAATAGCAAAAAAAGTGAAACGTTCCTTTAAATTAGCTTACACTTCCTTAAAACATAATTTATGATGCTGGTAAAAATACTCCCAGAAATTAAACGTTTCTTATTGTCAGCAGACTGTTCAACGATGCAGTTCTTATTATTTTGTCAGCGTTTTTGATCTTTGTCTGAGCGTGCAGATGTAAGCCCCGCGGAACGGCGCGCGCACGAATATTGCCCGAAAGATCATCTAAAACATGCTGACTCCTTGGGAGTACGTTTTGAAACTGAATGTTAAGTGTTGGTCTAAAAGTCCACCATCAAAATCACACAAGTAACACTTGCTGCAGTGCAAGAAAGAACTAGAGGAAGAAAGTAAAAAAAAAAAAATCAAAAGTAGTAGTAATAGTAGCAAATAAATAAATAAATAAATTAGTAATAGTGGTAGTAAATAAATAAAAATGACAATAATAATAATAATAATAATAATAATAATAATAATAATAATAAATGCCTATTCTGACACTAAGATGGAAAGGGAATGAGTTTTTCTGCTTTAGAAGACATGAGGTATGCTTGAATGCAAATGGAAATCTGGGACCAGAATTAATTCTGAGAAGAAATCAAATGTGACCAAATTGGTTCAGCACTCGTTTATTACCAGGAAGAACATTGCAGCCAAGGGAGCGGCACAACTTGTAATTCATCTCGTGTCTTTGCTGTGAAACCAGCTAAGCACAAGGAGGGAAGAGAGAACATGCGGCTGGGGCTGGTGCACGATGGGAACCATGAGACACTCTTCAGTTACCAACAGCTGGATGATGCAGATGTTCAAAAATGCATCATGCTAGAACATTCATAAAGCTGCACATTATGGCAAAGATATCCTCCACTCTTTTTCCCCATGTTCAACTAGGTGTTCCAGCTAACGCCGGCATTATGAAGGCATGTCTGGTATATAAAACATATGTCCGGAATGAGGAGCCTCTTCACTGGAGACTGTAGATCTGCTTCATGTTGTTGAGACTGATGGTGATGAGCAGAGCACGTGGGTCCTTCCTTTTCTTGCGAATGGTGATATTACCCTGCAGCTCCTCCCCTGCAGCACGGCAAAGCAGTGAGACACCTCAGGTTTCCGATAATTTAGTATTACAAAAAAACACAGCCTTTTGAAAGAGATCATGTAGACATATACAGCTTCTCTTAGTGATGCTGTGCAACCCTTTCAAATGTTTTCCCTGGACTAGCTGCCTTGCCCTAGGGCATTTCCATGATGGTCCAGTACTTCTTAGCACTGTTTCCACAAATCAGACACATTGAGAGAAGATAGGAATAAAAGCTTAGGACTTTTATACATTTATAGGACTGTTTATGAAACCTCAAAACTTTACGGTTGTTCATTACATACTGCTTCAGATACAAAAACATGAATCGAGTGCTGCCTGCATGATGACCCTCGAGAAGTATTCTCTCGAATGCTCCATCGTGCACACTTTTTTGACATGCAGAATCTCTCACTCATATAGATGTACAGCAACATCCAGATAGCATTCAACTGCACATATGATTACAGTAGATGCAATGCACGTTTGGCCCTAGAGATAATACAGCAGATAATTAGGTTGATTTACTGCACATGTGACTGCCAGGGTAAATGAATGTTAATTCAATCAACAAACAATCATTTTGCCCCCCCCCCCCCCTGCAATTCTCTGATCTGATGGCTGGTGGTGGAAGCATGACACAGGAGTTCTGGCAATCATCCTGATTCTTCCCAACACTCAGGCAGTGTGCATTCTGTGAAGCATTTGACAACCAATTCTCTCCTGCTACTGTGTGAAGGAAACCAGGAGGCCAGTGTTTACCACTGGGGTGCAGCTCCACATGCATTTCCACAGGCAGAATTAACACTGTCAGATCTGCAGCAGGCACAGTGATGCTGTCAGGAGAAATACATTTCAAAGAGGAGAGAGTTATATGCAGTGTTATATGCAGGCATCCTGCCAAACCTTCAGCTTTTTCCTCAGCAACAATGGAAGCTTTCACTGTTCAGCTCTGTTATTTTATAATTTGTACCTTTCGTAAATTTGCAAATCACTCACGTGAGTTTGAAAAAAAAAAGAGAGAGAGAGCAACAAAAAATAATAAACCTTATTCATCTGTAATGTAAAAACAGACCCCATATATTATGGGTAATGAGAATTCCATGAAGTTATGCTCTCGTGCTTTCAGCCAAGATTGTACATTTATTAATGGTTTTGCAACATTTTAGTAAATGTATTGCTAATTATTGACAGCACAGGCTGAAATATTTTTTAAAAAGTGCTACAAATCAACAAAACCATTGCCCTACCCACCAATTAGAAAACACTTCTGAGTGAAGCACACATTTCAGTAGATGGAGAAAGAATTTCTGGCACAATGCAAAAAGATCTGGTAGATCATACAGTCATTTGATGTACAACATGTAAGAAAAGGTCTTCCTGTGTAATACATCACCACGCTTAACTCTGTATGATATCAGCAATATTTAAAGCATTAGGTTTTTCAAGGTATCAATACATGCATTTTCTTATTAAAATGTTAAGATTTGTTCAATTCCCCCATAATATGACACCCATCATAAATTCAGCAGTGACACAACTAAAGACAAACATATATCATCTACTCAATATGCTGTGCAAAGACAAACCATACATTTCTGGTCCCAATCAAGACTGACCCTTATTACTTCCGTTGATTTTGTCAAAAGTCATTTGACAATTTGGTCTCATAATACCAGTAATTTGATCATTATGTACAGCCAAAAGCAGTTTCACTTTAAATTCATTTAAATATCTAATTTAATAAAATGATATATTTAAAATATATATGTGGTAACAGTAAAAAGATTACTGGAACTATTAAAATTTGTGTTGTTGTCATGGGGTGAAGAACCCTGAAATTTGTTAAATCTAAACCAGTAAGACCAGATGACATTCGTTTAAAAGCCATGCAAACCATTCATTCATTTTCCAACCCGCTTTATCCTATTGGGTCACGGGGGGTCCGGAGCCTGTCTTTGGACTGTGGGGGGAAACCGGAGTACCCGGAAACCCCACGACTGCACCACCATGTCGCCTACACCATGCAAACCAATTTACCTATTTTTGTCATCCAGGCATTTCACACTCGTCCTCATTTTTACAAAAACAAAGTGCAAATAAGCCATGTAGCCTTTTAGATGATAATTATCATGGAATCACTGTATCAAACCTAAACTAACTAGTACTAACTGACATTACCTTTGACTTATTAGGTATACAGTGGGACCCCTCATATCCACAGTTTACCCTGGATTGGAAAATTCCAGAAGGAAACGGTTCATAAGTTTCAAACCACGCACCAAGCAAGTGCAGGCTGTAACATGGCGAAATCCGCCAGCCCAGTCAAGCAAAGTACACAATTCATCTCACTTTTTCCTCATTCCCACTCTTCCCCACAGGACTCTCATCTAGACTGCCTCCAGTGTTCTCCATCGCATCATTGCTGTGTTGTTTATGACGCGGTCTGTGTTATAAACAAGCAAAGAAAAAGAATGATTTTCATCTCTCCATCATCCCTTGATGCGTGATATTCTTTCATTGCGCCATCATCTCTTGAGGGTTAGGCTAAAACGTCAGAATACCTATCATTCAAGAGAGAGAGAGCACAGTAATGTACAGTGCTGTGGAATTAGGTACTTTATTATTACTGTATTTAATGTACATAAGGTCTCATTGTGCATGACGGCGATTTTACATTGGCATGCAGGAACTAAAGCCATACCTGAGCTGTACTGCTAAGAGAGATTAGTTACAGCATGGTTCCAGATCACTTTGGTCTCCCACTGCAGAGGGGTAAGCTTGGTCAACGAGTTGCTGAATTTGAAGAGCGACAGTGACTCTTTACACAGTGTACGTCATGATTTACTATGTGCTAATTTCTGCTAGCACATCTCAGTGTTTTGTTAGGATGAATCACTAACAGAATTACCATTCTCTTGCGTAAATTTGCATTGCTTAAATGCACTTAAGTTAGTGGAAAACTGCATGTAAGGGTCATTTACATGTTTCTCCACCCAAAGTGCGTATCTAGCCTAAGTAGACTTAAACCCCACACTTAAGACGATGAGGGAATATGGTTTTTTGACTTATGCACATAGAAAATAGACCCCATTATGTCCACATTTTAGGATCCTTTATATATCAAAAACCACTTTCTACTTACAGAGGGACAGTCAATCAGAAGTTTTCTATACTGAAGAGCATCTCTTTGAGAAACTCTCAAGTACTTGCCTGACCCAGCCATCACTATCAAGACTCAGAGTTAGCTGTGTCTTTAAATCAACATCCAAGAATGCAATAAAAAACGTGGCTAAAGATCAGGGACCTAAATCTTTATTGAATCTTGAATTTAGTTCTATACACCCAATAAAAAAATTTACTTCCTCACAAACACTGCATGACTCTCTACATAACCAACTCGAATCATTTTGCAGATACAGCAGGCTATGAAATGAACCTGAATCCACTTCAAATTACCTCTGCAGGGCTGTAGGGAGGCTGACGTGACCAAGAGTGGGTGGGACAAACCCACCCCATCAATCACTGTCACATGGCCCAGAGGGCGGGTGATTCCTGTGGGTACTAGTACCCAGGCAACACTCCTCCTGCCAGCCCATGCCAACCAGTGTTCATCTCCCACTGAACTGACAACAATCAACACCAGACAGAGAGCAGACAGGGGGCCTGATGTCATGGCAGCTGGGAGAAGGTGCAGCACCAACCTGACTTTTCACACCACTGCAGTGGCACTCTTCACAGAGCATACCGTCATTTTATCACTCTCTGGAGCGATTTGACGGAATGCTCTGTGTGCACAGAAAAATGTCTTGTGGGTCTAACAGGGCCATTAGTCGAAAACTCTGGCTTTTTACGAACTAGCTGCGATGACCTTCTCATCGGTTAGAGGCATACTTGTCAAGGAGATTTATTGGATGTAGAAGGGTCATGGGACACGCTTGATCTCCACAAGAGAATTTCAGTCTAACTCAAGCTTGTCTATGTCACAGCTCTCATCCACCCCGGCAGCAAATACTGAGTGTCCATAACTGTAAATAAAAGCACCAACTCACCTGTGTCTGTAAATAATGCAGGATGGGCAAAGAGTTCATTCCTGAAGGCTTCCCCCTATTTTACCATTGGCCGCACACCACTATGTATATAATTATAAGAAAATTTATTCATTAAACAGCTATAGCCAGCAAATCCTGCCTCCCACCATTTCATTGCTGCAGCTTTGATAAACGGTAGAAAAACAAACTGCAAAATTACTCATAGAAAAAAAAATACTAGGATCTCTAATAAATAAAGGAGTCATAACTGAAATATGTTAATTAAAAAAAAAAATACATTGCTGCATTTACATTTTTCAGAAACCACACCCATGCCACTTTATCCAAAGGAAATCAAGATGTAAAGTTAGTCGCCTTTACAATGACTTTGAGTAGATCCCCTCCAGAGACAAATGCGGCAGTTTCTAGTCCCGTGTGGCTGACTGCTACATAGCGGGAGGTCAGTCTGCAGGACCATGGCGAGTAACCAGCAGAGGGTGTTAAAATGTAATCTCTCCATAGCACCCCAAGAGAGGCCTTAGGATCACTGCAGTGTTGGGCTGAAGAAAGTGAGCTCTTTAAGGTGATTTAGTACCTTCTGGAAGATTCCACTGCTTTCCCTAAGGCCCTGGGTACTTTAATCTTTCTTTACGCTGCTGCAGTTTTTCCTCTTTCGAATGCCTTCGCATGTATGACCACGTAATGGCACTTGACCAGAGGATGATACTGACGTTGAGCACTACTCTCACTTAAAGGCTGATAAGTCACTTTTGCCATTGCTGCACTTTAAATGAAAACACATGCTTTGAATTAATATACTTTACTGAAGAGAAAATGCACTAAACTTTGACAGTGTAACTAGCTGTTAGTGGATGAGTGGATCATAGCTGGCAGTTGTCAATTTCATATTAGTCCATGTGATAATTATTTTAAAAAATGTGCAACAATTTTCAGTTAAGAAATCTGTCATGGACTACAGACTACAGCTCCACATGCATTTCCAGACAGACTACCTTTTGGGGTGTGCCACATTGAGATATCTGATGTCGCACAGAACTGAAAAGAACCTGTTTGATAGTTACTGATTAGTCTAAAATTCATGCCATAACTCTGTTCTAGATAAATGGTAAAAAGATGGATGGATGGATGGATGGATGGATGGATGGATGTAATATTCTGATCCATGAACTGTAAGTTATACTAGAACTTTTACATGCTGTTTTAAAATAACTTGTTTGTAATTTATTTTCACTTTTCTCACATACTGAAAACAAATGTTGCTCCTGAAGGCTTAAGCTTAGAGAATTTATTAAAAACACAACTGCCTTGCAACCTTAACCTTGAAAGGGGAATCACTTCTGAAGGCCTGAGCAAGGCCAGAGGCTTAAATCATCCCCTCCCTGTAGTTCTGACAGATATTCATGCCAGAGCACATCTGTAAGATTGTTACACACCAGCTGGCAGACTACAGTCAGAACTTTTGAACCACAGATGAGCTAGACTAATAAGGTCAAAACAGCTGCTCACATCAACATAAGTCAGTTCTGGATCTCTTCTTTTAGCTAACAAACCTGTTACTCCAATGCTTCAAATCAATTTCCTTTTTATGTGCACCACTCAACCCCAAATTCATTAATATTTGCTTGGGAAAATACTTCAGCAGACTAGCATTTCCATTTGATGAATATTATGGCTGTAAGAATACTCTGTCTTTTGAGATCAAATCGTCGTCAAATTGGCATTATGTATGGATAAGCAAGCATCCATACCCTACCAACATGATGAAGGATATGCTTAAACAGGTCATACGACCTCAAGCTTGGGAATTTCCCAATAACAAGAGGGGAAAGCAAGTCAGAAAGCATATACCGATGATCCAGAAATGCAACTCACTGCTCCTTCAACGTTCTCTGCCGAGACCAGAATGTTATGGTGGAATAAAAAAAAAGCACTTGGAGATAACTTCTTTGCACCCTCTTTAGTAGTAGCTGATGCAGTAATTCCTCACAGAGGAATCACGTCAACACAGGAGAATCAGTTCACAGTTGCAGAAACGCACTGGATAAACTGCAATCTATCTACATCACCAGTGCAATAAATGCTACGCTGTACTGTTCAGCTTCTAGTCCAGATTCCTTGGCTTGCAGCCTGAGCAAATAAGAGACAATCCCGTGTACCTAACCCTAATATCACCTGAGCACCTAAAAGTTTTATAAAATTTTTCCGAATCAGGATTCCATCCCATAAACCATATTTGACATATTTTTAATCATGCAAAGCTTGATTCAGGAAAACTCTTGCTGCCAGAGGAACATCTAATAGTGAACAGTTTTAACCATTCTTATTTCTTATTCCCCCAATGTTTTTCAAACTCTTGTCTCTCATCATGTCTGCATGTCAGCAATTTTCCAGTTTGCGTATATTTATACACACACACACACACACACACACACAGTCAGCCAGTCAGCCGTGTCACTGCCTCAGGGCTAGTTCTGGCTGAGGTTGCAGTGGTAAAACTTCTTACTAGCTGATTTTATTCCCGCTGAGTAACGGAAAGACAGATTTCTGGGACATTGCACATGAAGCTGCTGTGAATTTGTGGGAGAATCTCGGAATTTCTACCCGATAAAGCCAGGCATGCAGGTCACTGCTAACAAGCTCAGTTTGTTGAGAGGCATTGAGGGGCAAGTATCCAGCCAAAAATCATTTTACATGGTAATCTTACAATAGATATAGCTAGCCAGCATCTTATAATAATAATAATTATTGTTGTCCTTTATTAATCCCAGTGTCCGACATTCTCATTTTTACACATCACCGAACTTGGTTGCCAGAGAGACGCAGTCAGTCAGTCTTCAGCTTCCCTGGAGTAGTTTATTTTAATGATTTGGAGGAGTCTGGGGTCAATGATTGAACAGTTTAGGTTTGGATGATATCTAATTTTTCATACCGTTACACTATAAGCGGTTTCCACTGTATTTCGAAATTGCAATAAAATCTGCCGGGGTAGGGAGTCTCCCATGATAAATTTTGACAATAAACAAACCAACCCAAAATTTCATAGTATAGTGTATTGCCTTAATACTACCCAAGCCTAGTTCAATTTTTGAACTGAACACATTTAAACACCAAGATGTTATTATGACATGATCAAGGTATATAAAATCCTAACAGGTCTGGATGCTGTTCAGCCAAATGGCTACTTCAATATTAGTTTAAATACTAGAACTTGTGGCCATAGGTGGGAATTAGTGGGAGAACATTTTAAACTGGATTTGAGAAAGCACTTCTTTACACAGCATATAGTTAGAGTATGGAATAGCCTCCCTGTTCGTGTAGTGCAAGATAAAACCTTGGGTTTGTTTAAATCAGAGCCAGATCAGATTTCTGAGTTATTAGTTAAGTTTTCCCCAAACTAGCTTGATGGGCCGAATGGCCTCCTCTCGTTTGTAAATTTTTTATATGAGAAGTCGCGTTTTAAATGTCACAGGGAGCTATGTATGTGTGAAATTCATGTCTCTGATTTGACTTTTTTTAAGTGTATTACAAGTCTGTTCAACAACTGACCATGTCCAACAATGTTCCCAGTCTCCCCCTCAAGGACCTGATGGTGGTGTGGTTGATCTCCTGGGAGCGGAATCAAATCAGCAGTTTTTCAGACACAGGAGTCCTGCTGAGTTATACACCACCCTCTGGTTAACATTAAGTGTTAAGTGTAACCTTACTTAACATTAAGTGTTAAGTAATTACACACTGCTATCTACATGCTTAAACCAAGTGCATATTTTTAAATAAATGATGTTAACAATGCTAATTTTTTATATTATTTAAAATTAGAGCTATCTGTTTAGTCATCAATTTATAGTTTTTCAATTCAAATTCAAATTTCGTTTTTCTGGACTTGGATCTGGACTCCAGCAATGGACTCGTTCCATACTCGGCCACCATTGGACTTGGTTTTGACTCAGACACGATTTGTTAAAGACATGGACTTGGACTTGAGTAAGGTATACTCAAACAGAACACTGCCTTGCTCATCAAAAAATTCATGACCTAAAAATTCTTACCTCATAGAAACTTAGGTGGTTATGTAATGCTATCTTGATGTTTCATAGACAACATTTATCATCATCACCTGGCCTTACAAATGACTTTGGGCACCAAGGACTTTCTTCTCGTTTATAGCTGTGGACTCTGTGGACCATCACAGTCATGCCTCAGGACAGGTGGGGCCCAGACAAAGCCAACATACTTAATCCTTGGCTCATCATCGGACATCAGAATTTCATTATGATAAATCGAACAGCATCAAGGCTACCGTTACACACGCAGAAACATTTATCTTTTCGCTCTGGTCAAGATCCTTCAAAATAGTGCATGTTTTTAATATTTCACATTTGTTTCATATTATTTCAAGTATAAAGAGATAAAGCAAAAAACGAAAAAATCTTAAAGCTAGCTTGTGTTATGTGTTATGAATAAATGCTAACTTTAAACGCAATAGATTCATTCACATGGTCATCTGTCTTCTATTAAGGATTATGTTTTTGCTCTTAATATTATCAACAATATCAACATAGCTGAACAGACCAAAAGACTGGTTGACAAACTGGTCAATATTTTATCATTACAAACCTGACTGTACATGAATGGGCTTCTCCAGGAGGAAAACTGTCTGTTTCCAGTGGGTTTTTGCACAGTGGGGTCCTGTGGAGAACATGACCTGCAAATCAAAGAAGTCTACGTCAGTCCAAAAAAAGCACTGATGACAAATTGCAGTTGTGTGCAAAACTTGCACTCTTTATGCATCAGAGTGGATAAAACACTTATGTCAGCTTCTAGGCAATATGCGAGGGACCAGCTTTGAAACTGCTCTAGGGCACTGCACAGTGTAATTGACTCCCAGTTAAATAACATGCTGTCACTTACCTTGTTGCTGCAGTTCTTGTCGAAGAAAATGTCAAAATACCCAGCAATAGCCTAAAACAAAATTGTGGCAATGTGAAAATATGACCTGACAAGGTTAGCAGCCCTGAAATAAGACTTCTATACTAAGCATGAATGAGCAATTAATTTAAAACATATATACATAAACACACACTGTAATGCCATGCACTTTTTACTAACCCACTGTGCAGTTTTCATAAGATCAGGGGAAGTAATGTAGCCCATTCGCACCAGAAACTGTCTGAGAAATCTCTGCCAAGTAGCCCACTTCCATTTCATAGGAAAAGTCGAGCTCAACCACATCAACCAAAGGCAGAGGAAAAACCATTTTTACTCCTTCAAAAAGTCAATTACATTTTGTACCCCAAGTCCCAATGCATAGCACAGTGTGCTGATGAAGCATTCTTAAAAAAACTAATAATAGAAAGTAAAACGAAAAAGGGGGGTTGTGGAGGTTCCGTCCCTGATTTCAGTCTGTCCATCTATTTATTTTTAATACGATACATGGGGGGATGGGTGGGGGAAACAACATGCAGCACATGCTTGAGAACACGCTTTCAGTTTAAGTCATAGTAAAAGCAGCCTATTCTACCCATGGAGAAGAGCAACTCTATCAATCTCAAGAGCACGCTTGTAGTGGCAATGATGCGGAACTAATAGCTTTTAATCCTTACACAGCTGACAACACAGAGGCAGGCCTTTGCAGGCCAGGAGAACAATAACCAATGGATAGACTCTGAAAACTTTACCACTTCAAACCGTGGAGGACCGGACTGAAAAAGGAGGCAAGCAAATGCTATTATTTTAGGTAAGCACCTGTACATATTGGTACTATCAAGCACATTCTGCGAAGAAGGCCTTGGTTTTCTGATGAAATGAACTGCAAATTCACAGCTCAGGAGACATCTCCTTTGATCATCTCTCTGCAAAAATCTGTTCATCCTAAAAACCTCCCTCTTCCAATTATTTAGTCAAAACAAGATAAGAACAAAACACTTGCCACGTAACGAAAATACAGAGACTTGATTACATACCCTCTACACATGTTCAAAAGCATTAAACAACCTATGTTTATCTCTCTACTTTCACTCTGAGTGGCTGGTAATAGGCCCCAATGAAGTCCAATCTTGCAGATTTGCATGCACATTGGGGGTGGGAGGGGGCTGGGGACAAATCAGCCTCTATTGTTACTGACAGTTGGGAGAGGAAAAGCCACTGAAAGCAAAATTGAAAAACCATGTCAAGAGAATGCAATTATGGAATTTAATGATCATTATAGAACATTTAGTGGACTTGTAATTACAAAATGCTTTTGTATATCTGGAACGCTGATTCACTTAAGATACTTTCAGAAAGCACCTCCCACCACAAATTAAAAGAGGAATATAATGACACACACAGTGTCATCAACTCACTGAAAATAATCAAAAACCATTGTCCACTATTCAATTAACACAACAAAGACGACAAAGTAAGAGAAAATATTTTTTAAAAAATTAACAGGAATTTATAATGTATGTATCTGGGTTGCAGTTGAAGTCTACCCTGCTGTTTTCTTTGGGGCAAGTGGGGAACATTAATGGATTATTCTTTTAACTGCCACTGGGGGACAGCTATTTAATGGGATTCTATACCACCAAATGAGTCATTTAAAACCTACTTCCTGAAAAATAGCCACAAATTGAAAGCAATGAATGACTGCAGTTGTAAATATGCCCAGCGACCATCTTAGAAGCAGCATTGGCTCAGGGTGTCCACAGTACCAGTAGCGGCACGATTAATCCTTGCCTCTAAAAATAGTATTACTGAGTACACATACCATTCCCTACAGGGAAGTCCAGAACCCAGACCCCAGGCTGGTAATAACGACAGACATTACTCACCCAGAAAAAAACACCAAAAGCAATAAAATGGAGTAGTGCATAGACAGTGTTACAGTTATCTTGAGATAAGGTTTCAGGCTCATTTAATTGAATCTTCCACTGGATTTATTAAGCTTAAGAGAAATATAAAGAACAATTTACGGTCCGTACATTTCTTTGAATTAAAAACATATCGAGGTACAACGCAATGCCATTGTGTGAGGGAAAAACACAAAGCTCATGTTCTCTGTCCATGGGAGGGTGCATGTCATTGAAAAGACTGCCGCTGAAGAGATTCACACACCCTCAGACCAATAAAAAAAGCAACACAGAAAAAAAACAAAGTGCCTGGATATTGTAATCAAAATTTAGTACTACACCTAGAATCTGTCATGGATAAATAATGAAACCAAATTCTATAAACTCACAAAGGCTTGAATGGGGCCAAGAAAATGGAGTTCTGATACCAGGGAAGAGGAAAATTAATAATCATCATCATTCCTTGCATCAGCTGGGAGTAATTCATCATTTTTCTTTTACTGGTATCGTGTTGGAGCAGCGTATGGCTAAGCCAGATACATTTGTGCAGATGGCCGTGGAAATGGGCGGGTAATGCGCTTTTGATGGGCTTTATTCGAGCGTGGAGACACCACGGTCACACGCCTCGTGGGAGGGTGTGAGGGCTGCCCCAAGCTAACGCATCACTAACTCTTCACTGGCTTCCATTGTGCTACTGCAGGCCAACAAAGCACCACCGCAGTGCTCAAATTCAATCTTGGGCCCGAGGTGTTGTTATTTACGTAGCTTTTTTTTTTCCACAGTGACAGTACTTTTATTGCTTTATTTACCCTTTGATGTCAGCAATCAGACGAATGTAAATCAGGAGACTGAAGAGGTAAGAGGACTCAAGAATTCCCAAAAGTCAGACCAGCTCCTGACACCAAGCTGAGTGTTACAGACCTTCTAGACCTTCCAGCATGGAAGCTTAGATTACAGGTGAAGTGAACAGACTCATATGGTGCTTTCCCACCCCAGGAACCTTTTTCAGGAACCACAACCCTTTTCAGGACCTTGTGAGACATCTTGAATCTTTTTTTTGTCCCTACCCAGGAGAACGTACTTTTTGTTCAGTAAAGAACTAATAAACTTTGCTGACTGGTTGACCACAAGAGCCAGCAAATTATGCGAGACTGCGAGGAAAAGATGCAAAAGTAGTGGAGCAAAAGTTGAGTAGATGGAATTGTTTTTGTATCTCAATTACATTAAATATATTAATGAATACATTTATGACTGAGTCTACATATTTCGGCATCGGAAAAATTGATTTCTATCTAACACCGCTGGTGCCAACATTTATTAGTGTAATAATGTTACATTGTTTGTATTTTATCCTGTGGAAAACTAAAGATCAGTCTGCTGGCCAGATTTAACAATGCATTATAAAGATGTTGTGGACCGTATAAATAAAATGTGATTCTTCCCATATTTTTGGACTGTGTGATCAATCCACCCAATAACTAATGAAACAATTTGTTCATCCCCCATTGTTTTGCGGTGGCGGTGTAGATTAATCTGAAATTGCATGTGAAGTTTAATCTACAAGCTTTTTGCATCTCCTATGCTTATTTAGCATAAAGGTCACAGTTCCAGTGCGAGTAGGAAAGCAAAACATGAAAATGGCCAGGAGCTACAAAAGTTCCTGGTCAAGACAGCCTAGGTTCCTGAACTTCAGTGGTGAAACGCCTATAGACCCCAAGATGTACAGAAGAACTGCTTTTGTAGGAGCATGCGTTATGCAATGGTGATCATTTGTTCCATATCTGTAGAATAAAAATGGGGGCTGCACAATTCATTTAATGCAAGGTTGGGCAGGCTAATATGATGAATGGACTGTCAGCAGCAAACAGGAAGCATGCGTTCAATCACAGGGGTGGCAGAACATTCAGCGGTGCAACAGCAACAGCCCCACATGGGGCGCCACGAAGAAATGGCAGTACTGAGCCTCGGCCAGCACTGATTGACATTACCTTGGGGATACATTGGAAGTCTGACTGTCTGATATACATTTTATATATTAAAGCCCTAAAGTACAAATAAGTGGGAAACATTGTGGGAAAAATGGACTTTCCATTACTAGACAGAAAACGGAAACTGAATGCCATTTCAGACACCATTACATTCAAGGGACAGCCAGCAGCTACAGGGCAAGGCACACCATAATCTCATATTGATAAAATAATGAAAAATAGTCAACCTAGGATCTCCCCAAATACAAAAATACAGCATCCTAATCTTTTATCCATTAACCTCATTTTCCCATTAGTTTTGCTCATGAACAGTCTATAATAGTTTTAGAAAATGTCTCAAATACTATTTCCAACTTCACTATAAACATTATTCTAAACGTAGCAGATATACTTTAAAAAATTGGCCCAATATTTAACATTACCTTCACCATCAGCGCTTGAGGTCCACTATCAATCAAGCAGATGTTCCATTCATTTGAAGTTTGAAATGACCCATCTCAGACAATCTCGCCAGCCATTTGTCAAAAAAAAAACCTGTTGTTGGTCTCTTTATCTGACAGTCTTGATTAGGTGGGAAGATACGGATTGGGGGGGGTCACCAACTTACTGTACACTGTGTGCTGTCAGTTATCTTTAGGGAGAAGTCGGTGGTGAACTCCAGCTCCGAGATGCTCACTGTGTTGCAATCAATTGTCTGTCAGGGCAAAAACAACATGCAATGAATAAAAGAACAATGAAATGCCTCTGTGACAAAAGTTCGGTGTTTGCTTTCTGCTGCTTCCTCACCTACAGCAGTGAAAGAAAGTGATCATGCCTGTCAAAATCGCAAATGTCCTGCACATCAGTTACCATATAAAAGTTTTTTGTCAACCATGAAATCCAGACCGTCTTCCACTGGATGTGGTTTCCATTCTCAACAGCTTTAGTGTCAAAAATGCAAACTTCTTGCATCAATGGCACAAAACAAGCATCTTTTAATTAATACAGAGAAATTGCACATTTTTCACCAGGGAAAAGGTATTGATCTAAAATTCAAATTCCATTATATCCTGTCTGTAGGTGATTCATCACCACAGGAAAATGACATGAAAAGTGCTAAGAAATGCAATGAAGGTACAGTTCAGGATCACATGCCTAATAAATGGAAGTAACAGAAAAATAGGCCAATGCTCAAGAAATCATTCATAGCAAGAACAAGTGCGAATCCACCAGAGCAGCTGGCCTGCCTGCCCGTTAGGAACAGGCACCTCAATGTGTCAGTGATTGAATGGTTACAGCTATTTGTTTATTTTTTTGTGTTTGTTCCTTACATACATAAGACAAAACGCACAGAATGCTGATTTCTTATCAACACGAATTTTAAAGAAAAACAAGTTGAATGATTTGCATAAGCTCAATAAAACTAAAAATCAAATACGCTGCACTTGAACCACGTTTAAAAAGCCACGCTGAACATCTAGGGGGAAACGATATTAAAAGCAGGCCTGAGATCACAGGGATTATTAAAGTCTGTCCGCCACTGGCGAGCTGCCTGCCACTCAAGGTTCCTCAGCAGCCTTACAGCTCCAAGTAGCTGCAGGAGAGCAATAATGAAGTTTACCAAGGAAGAGCTTAAACAAGAATTAGAACAATCAATCAAGGCTTGTGTGGCAGAAGCACAGTGGTGCCCCAAGGTGTTTATCTCTGCGCTGCTCGACAGAGCGTCAGAGCCCCTGCTGGCTGCACAACGAAGCTCATGTCTCCGTTTGGGAAGGCAGGCACTCGAAGGCAGCCGGGACAGCTCAAGATTCGCCAATGTCCAGTTCCGCATGCTACTCGTTTGTGATTTTTTACCGTAAATGTCAATAAAGCTGTGTCATCACGTGTCATACTGTATACATGAAAAAACATATGCATGAGTTTAAATTCAATTACCAACTGAATAACAGACACGGACAGACAGACACAGACAAAGAGATACTAAACAGGGCGATTGAACCCAGCATTAATACAACAGCAGCTTTCTCACACAACGCACCTGAATCACAGCTGGCTCTGAAATCAGCACCTCAGCCTTCAGCATTTCCACGGAGGCCTCCAGCAGCACGGCCTTCTTCATGCAAGCCATCTTGAACCCATAGACGTCGTCCCAGAACGCGAGCCGCTCCCGGTGCATCTGCAGATCCCCCACAGCCACCAGGTTGATGGTACAGCGGTCGGGGTACACTGCAGGAAGGAGAACAGACGAAAGCTGGGCGTCAAACACGTCCCCCAACATCACAAACAGCATGAGAGCGCTGAGTGGGCCTTTTCCCTGTCCCTCAGGAACTGCATTTATTTCACAGTTTAATATAATTTTCATTATTCAACTGTGGTGAAGCCTGAGGTACAATGACCCCTTAACTTCCTGAAGGTCACATGTTTATTATTAGGCATGGTGGACCGTTGCTACTGTAAGTGGGTCATTACTGAAAACCTCATTATTTTTTCCTAAGGTGGGAGGGGGAGGGAAGGCAACAGATTTCTTTTTTTGAAATTCCTGAAAAGCACAGACAAGCGGAGGGGGGGCTAGCCTCGTGTTTTCACACCTCAGCGCAGCCCACAAGCAGCGTTTCAAGCATGTCTATGAGTGACTGGTAACCCCCCCCCTCCCCTGATTACTCCATTGCTGCTAGAGACTAATTACGCGTGCACCCCACAGACACACCGCAACTCCAGTGTTTGGGACGCTGCTCTTTGATGTGCACAAATCAGCAAAAAACAAACACAAAAAGCAAACATCAGTGACTTCAGCAAAATATTTTAGAAGTAAATTCACATTTTGTTTAGAATACATAGTACACCAACTTGTAGAAAGAGTCTAGATGTACCAAAATAGTCCTTGTTACGAGCCCCAGTCTAGGGTTGTGGGGGGTAACAGAGTGGAGGGGAAAGGGGGATAAGGGAAACACACACAGGCAAAGGGGTATATTTTAGTATTTTTCTGATTTTATTTACATGCGACAGACACAGAACAAATAAATCCAGTGCAGAAGGACTCAGGAGTGATTATAGCCAAAATAACAAAAAGAAAGCCCAGCTACCAAACGCAACCCAAATCTAACATTTTGCACTTTGAAATCATATTTATAAAAACCGCAGCCACGCATAAAGCCCTTGAAATTCATTAGCCTTTTACGGCCCTCCAAAGCAACCTGATTGGCTATAAATAGCAAATTAGTGAAGTCAAAAGAAGCTCCTTTTAAAATATTTGAGCGCTGTTTTTCAGAATCATTAATTCACACTTGATGCAGCTGGAAAGGAATCACTTCCAGCCAGCCTGGGAGATTGGCTGCTGTGTTCACAACACAACACACAAAGGGCATGTTTACTTAGTCACACATCAACATGGAAACCACACATACAAAACTGCAGGCTTATCCAATTAGCAGCCGGCTTGTAAAATATTTGCACACGCAGCAATAATGCGATGGCGGGTGACAGAAGCGGTGATGCAAGGCGTCTGGGAATGGAGAACAGCACACAGAGAGAAACAATTAACAGGCTAATAAAAACCATTTGGATGTGAAAGCAGTTCCCAGTGTGAGCACTGAATAACAATTAGTGCTCCTGGGTTTTTCCACTGACCGCCGGAATGAGAAAGCGCCCTCCTTAGTTCCACACTGGCCATGCCGCTGTGCCTCTGCACTGCAGGTAACCTTGCACATTAGGTGTTGTACAGTGCAGCAGCCAGCACTGATGCATATGCATTTTACCGCATGCTGCCGGGCTGTGACCCACCATGCCTTACACTGGAGGACTGAGGAACTAAAACGCTGAGTAAGACAGAACTCAGAGGTGCCATTATTCTGGATATGGGGCACAGAGTGCACTAATTATTTCATTTACATGTATTTTATCAGGGTTATTACTATTACTAAAGACAGAAAATAGGGGAGTTGATAAATCTTATTATGATTAATCTGCTTAAGGAGGCTCTGCTTGCAGCTGAGATAAGGAGATATCAGCGGTGTCATGGGAGGCCACATTGCTGAGGAACTCGAAGCTCGTCGAGTTTTTCCTCCATTCTTCATCCCGTCTGAAAGCACCATCACTGCATATTAAATGAGTTACCCATTAAATAACAAAAGGGCGGTACAAAGAGTGGAAAGAGAGTGCAGCGGCCGCAGGAAGTACTCAGCTGCTGATTGGCTGATTGGCTGAGACTCTGGCCCCGCAACCCCCGGTGTGAGCACAGCTGCTTGGCATGCTGCACGGTGCATATGTGTCACTCGGTTTTCTCCCCTAGAAGAGAACTGAATGAGTGCATGCAGACCCAGGTGAGGGGGAGAAATGCTGATTGGGCAAATCGTCTGGATCCCCACGAGCCAGTGGGAGGGCGGGAACACGACTACGGAGATTCATGGCTTTGACATCTGTGTCCTTCTCGATTCACTGCCCAGGGCCAGTTTGTCATCCCGGTCCAGCCCACGTGGTCGCCGTGAAGAGGGACAAAAGCTTTAGCTCTCTGCAATGCCTCACAAATAGTGAGACATTAAAGGATAAAGGGAGGTTAATGTGAGGAGAGAGCGGGCAACCCCTTCAGAGCTAAAGCAGTAGGAGAAGAAGAGCAGCGTGCAGCTGAAAAGCTGAGAGCTGCTTTAAGGTACGGAGAGGACCGGAAACTCCAGTAAGCAGGGCTGCCTTACCACTGCAAAACGCCGCTAAAGACCCAAGGAAGTACCGGATTGACAAGACACTTTTGCATCAACTGTCTCCACAGGCCTTCTACAGTTTGACACTTGCCAAACTCTCAGCACAATCCCGGCTTTGCAGCCACCATTCACAGAAGGTGACCTTTGTGTTGTCACTGAAAGCCTGTAAAACCCAGTGACTCGGAACCACTATGGGGGTTAGGGTCGATTTTTCACTGGTCACTGATAGGGGTCAAGGCAAGGCAAGGCGCTAAGCATTGCATCACATCACAGAGATGCAGCCTTAAGACATACACACAGGCTTACTGAACATGCACTGCTACAGGAACAGGAATGGCACATTTTAGACACAGTAGCCTTCAACGCACTGAATAATAAGAATAGTGACTAAAACAAAGAAAAGAGATCATGTCACACCAGTTCTCACTTCTTTACACTGGCCTCCAGTGAATTTTAGGGTGCAGTATAGGGCTTTACCTTTTGCTTTCAAAGCCATGAAGGGGCTTGCCCCATCTTATATTGTTGATATACTGCACCTTCAAGTCTCCATTAAAATCTAAGGGTGACCATGCCTTCACAGTTATTGCAGTCAGTCCCAAAGTCTCCATTAAAATCTAAGGATGACCATGCCTTCACAGTTATTGCAGTCAGTCCCAAAGTCTCCATTAAAATCTAAGGGTGACCATGCCTTCACAGTTATTGCAGTCAGTCCCAAAGTCTCCATTAAAATCTA
>JAODKF010000096.1:13595-28037 GCA_026779585.1 Mormyrus proboscirostris
CCAGATGTCTGCCCCCTTCCTGCAGAACTGGGTTCCACTGTTCCCAGAACCCATCGCTCAGGCTCCACCCCCCCCCACACCAGGCCTCCTCTGCTGTGTTTTCGGAGTCTGACACTGTGGCACTATGCTGTTCTCACCGGCCCCCGTAGTTCGGTCGGACGCTTCGGATCTGCACTGCGATATCCACTGAGGATTCCAGCCTCTTCCAGGAGGTAGAGAAAAAGGGACAGTCCTTAAAAAAACAGGATACTGCGGGGGAGGGAGGGCGGGTTTGACCACTAGGGTATGGCAGGGTGAGCAAAGGTGTGATCAGACGTCAGTGTGGAGACCATTTCACCAGTTTGTCTGTGGTTTCTTTTGGTGGCTGATGGGATGGGTGTGATTTGGGGTGCAGCATGGGGTGAAGCTACAGCACAGGAATGTCCAGTCAGACACTGTCTTCATGGGGTGTCTACCAAAGTGCCTGAGTTCTACAGGGTTAACTTTCCCCAACCTGTATGCCTCTCGGTAAAGAAGAGGTGAAGCAGCAGAGAATATCTGGAAAATGCGCACTCCTCTGGATGAACGTGCCAAGCGGGGACTTACTGAAAGAGAGCACAGGAAAACCCACAGCGGTTTTTCATATCAGGCCCCGGCACAGGAGCTGCGATCGTTAGCCGTGCTCCGAGAGGGGGCCCCGGGGCTGCCCGCTCGCCGCCGCTCCGCAGCTTCCCGATGGCCGGGTCGGGCTGCGCATGAGGAGATCGCCCCAGTTCCACCGAAAAGCACGTGTCGGGATTCACGTGTACAGCGTGGTCAGGTGTGTCGGGGGAGGGGGGGGGGTTACAGGCCATTCCTTTGAGCGGGAAGTCATTGCATGGCTCACCAAGTTCCATGCTAATTATGGTTTTTTTTTTTTTTTTTTAATTAAAGCCAGATCATCAACTGTATTTCAGAAAGGGAGGGGTTGTGGTGGAGGGTGAGAGGTTCGAGTAGGAAAAAAAAAAGTTTTATTTCGCCAGTGAAATAAAAAATAATGAGCATGCTGTCAGAGCCAGGCCTTATGGTTAACGAGTCAGAGCCCTGTGACCCGTGCCCCCCCCCCCAAGGAAACACACCTTTGGGCACCAACAAAAGACACTATGTGTCCAGGCGTCAATGCAGCCTTTATGGTGCCTAATAGTACACTCCCATTTGGGGTACAGGTTATTTTTTTCTTTTTTTGGGGGGGGTTCTTAGAGTGATCTCATCCCCCATAGCCTGACTCAACCTGCCTCTGGGTGAGCCCCCCCCCATTCTAAACCTACCCCCTCCCATCTCACACAGTCGACTGCTGGGCCCATTTTTGGGGGGAGGGGTATTGAAAGAAAATGAAACTGTTAAAATAGTGGGACTTTCCACTTTTTTCCAGGGTGGTGTTTCAAAGATGTTTTTCTTTTTAATACCCTGCGGAACGGCGCGTACCCACAGCTACCCAAGCATGACCGATATGTGCTCATTCCCACAGGCTGTTAAGAGAGTAGAGACCCTCATAAAGGGGGCTATCCTCCCCAATGCGAGTCAACAAGCATTTCACCCCCCCCAGCCTCTTTTGGGAAGTTACAAAAAACATTTCATTAATTTGCCTGTATAAAGTTGAGTATTCGCCTTTCTCAAGGCAGCACGTGACTGGTGTCAGAACACAGAGGGCCAAGAAAACAAACATGCGCATGCACACGGATATGGACACGCACACGCATGCACACGGATATGGACACGTGCACGCATGCACGCGGATATGGACAGGCACACGCATGCACGTGGATATGGACACGCACACACATGCACACAGATATGGACATGCACATGCATGCACACGGATATGGACACACACACGCATGCACGCGGATATGGACAGGCACACGCATGGCATTGGCATTTTTAATCAAGGTCAGAAACACGGAAAAACAGGATTACGCGGCGTTTGAGAAGGTTACCGGTCTGGGGGGGGCACCGTGGTTTCAGGGAGAGACAACGCCATATCCTCCCTGCCCAAAAGTGAACGGGCCAGTAGACCAGAAAGGAGGCGGGAGAGCTGATTCAGTCACGACATAACAATGTGCGATGATCACCGCTGAGGACACACGTGAAAAAGGCTTGCTGGCAGATCACCACTGCACTGAAAGCTGTAATCAGAGGGAATCCCACCCGATCCTGCTCCACCACCACCACCACCCCCCCCTAGTTATTTACCACCTCCCTATTGGCTGTTTGTCAACCCTGCGGCCACCTCAAAGAGTGCCCCCTTCTGGCGATGCCCCGCAGACGTCCCTGTTCTGCCCCAGCGTGTTACAGACGGTCGGTTTCGGAAAGAAAAAAAAAATCCACCTGAGGGGGAAAGAGGAACTTTGAAGGAAAAGAGAATAGAAAAGGAGATTTCTTGAAGTGATTTGAAAACGTCGGGGAACTCAAACTGCCGGGACATTTAATCAGAAGCAGAAATCTTGGGCTACGGCCAGCTTTTTAGTTTGTGTTTGAGGGCAGATCTTGCTCAGTGGATGTGGTTCGGTGGAAAAATACTCAGCTCAGCACAGCTTTTACATTAAAGGGGTTTAATAAAGCACGTCCCTTTAAAAAAATGAAAAAGGGAGGCTTTGCAACTAAGCAGCCCACTCGGCACATGAGGTCACATGACCTTAACTAAGGTTAACTGCTGTCCCTCAAGGCTACTGGGATCAGGAGTCACGTGTAATTAACGCGTCAGTGGGCCGGGTCCTTCTTGCATGTTAATCCCTGTGACCCCCCATCAGCTTCTGTCTGCTGGGTCTCCTTTTTGCCTCAGAGCACCACAGAGAGGGCTGGTCTCAGAGCCGGAGCGATAAGGGGAGTTTAAAAGTCACACAGTCAGGTTTGTAGGTTGACGGCTGTATTCATCGACACTTATGAAATAAGACCTATATTTAATGCGAAATGTATTTGTATTTTAGCCATATTTTCTGCTTCAGCCACTTCTGTTAATTTCATATTTATTGCATAAATAGTTATACTGTATGTTTAATGTGATACTTTATAGGTGCCTTTGCTTTGTGTTATGCTGTTTAATCCTGCTACGTTACCGACCAGTTGAATTCTTATGTACTGATGTATAAAAGTAAAAAAGAAGAATCTTGAACTTCAAAATGGCAACGATCGCTTTCGTTGTGAAATGTAAAATTACAAAGTTCCAATCTGCAAAATTACAGAACATGACGTTCATGTGAAGTAATGTGATTGTTATCCCATGGAAGATTTTGGTTGAAGAGTCCTTTTATTTGTACTAGAAAAATTTAATGAAATTAAATTAATTTTAATTACATTTAAATAAAAATAATACATTCTGATTATGATGACGCACATCCACTCCCTTGTGAGTAAATGTTTGTGTATTTAAATGACCCAGTGGGACTGCGCCTCCTGAGTGGGGCTGTGTCAGTCGAACCCGCGACTGGCTTCCCAGCCTGAAATGGGACTTTAATGAAACTCTGTGGCCTACCCGCCTGAACACGCACGGCTCAGGAAGCACGGGGCAAATAAAACTCCGGACGTGAAAGAGACTTCGACGCCCGAGAAGAGACAGAGACGATCGGCCCAGAGAGGCAGGTGCGGATGGTCTACGTCACGGCAGATCCGGCGGATGAAAAGAGGATGAATCACGGCACGAATGTGCGTGGGGAGACAGGCCGGGGCGACGGGCACGGGCCCGTTGGGGCAGACAGGTGGAGGGAGAGGTGCCGAGAGTGGTGAGGCGCTGACAGACGAGCGGAGTCGCTGGGAGACGGGCGGAGGCAGCGGGAGACGCGAGGAGCTCTCTGCCCCCGGGGGTCTCCCTTTGAGTGAGGCGCCCACGGAGGAGGAGACAGCAGAGAAAGAAAAGACTGCAATGCAGCAAGATGCGTCTGTGTGGCACTTCTGCCGTGCAAGAGGGAAAGGAGGTTTGTTTAAGTGTGTGTGTTTGTGTGTGTGTGTGTGTTGCGGTCAGGTCTTTGCAGACCCATGTTACACACGCACAGCCGTGTAGGCAAGCAGCACCCGAGAAACGCAACTGCGCATTCGTGGGTCAGGGCTACGAGGTCATTCAAGCTACGGTAACTCCCAGAAAACACATGCACGCGCACGCACACGCGCGCTGCAGGAGGGCTCACAGCCGCTTATGAGATTCACATATCCCGTCTGAAAATTACACTCTCAATCCGAGTGGCCAGTTAGCGTTTGACATGGGGCAGGAGGTTCTGCTCTCCCTCATTAAGGAGCCCGTTCCTGCCCTCCTCTGGCTCTGCCCGGCTGCGCGGCTCCCTCCCCATGCTCTGCACGCTCCAGCTCCACCGCCAGAACTTACCGCCGACCCACATTCCACCAGACATTAGAAAAATAAATCTGGAAGAGATCTGTGATCGGGCTGCAGTGGTGTAACTTAACAATCCACAGCCCCCCCTATCCGCCCCCCGCCGCTGACCCTTACAGCTCTAATGACATTGTAACTCTGACCCCCTCCTCTTTTAAACCATAATGTGTCAGAATTCTGCAGAAATGGGCCTTTGTAAGCTGATCATTATGCGCTATAGAGATGCATGCAACGTTTCAAAACGATGGTGTGTGAATTCCCCTGGTAAGAAATGTCTGGCTCTGCGCACCAGCGTCCTCAGTCTGCTCCACAGCATAATGACCCTCACGAGCAGCTCTGCTATAACACCATACAGAAGCTCGCTACGCACCCGGTGCCCCTAATTAAGGAGCTTGCCACCCTTCCACCGGAGCTGGGTCTGTCTCTGCCCTCCCACTGTAAACTGGGCTCTGTGTTTTAGATTATGGGATTTGAACCAGCAGCCTTCTGATCACAGGCACCGCTTCGAAATCCACTGACCACATTAAAGACAAAGATTTGCACACAAAAAGGCAACATATGGATGGGTGCCTTCCTTTGATGTCTCACTCATATTCTCATTCTCCGGCCCTCATGTTGGGTCCAGCCTGTTTTATAGCCTGCTTATGTGTTTAGAGCACTGGTACACGACTCGTTTTCAGAAAGAAACTACCAGGCCCGTGTTAGTGGTGCTACACGATGGTCCTAAATCCCAATTGGTGCTTCACAGAGAGTGTTGCTCTGTCCCGAGATCACACCGTACCCACGGGCTGACAGTAAACGGAGTCACACAGCCGCCGGAAAGTGTAGGACCGTATTCCCGGACGTGAGCCACAAATCAGGAGCTTCGAAACGCACGTCCGTGTGTACACCGACAATCAGGCAGCGAGCGCACACACAGAGTCACACACAGAGTCACACACAGAGTCACACACAGAGTCACACACAGCGTCATGCATCGGTTCTCAGAAAACAGGCATGAAGGAAACGCGGAAACTTCCTATCGTTGGAGGCTCTGCTCTTCCACGGCGGTGTTTAATGTCATATGTGGGTAGTGCGTATTTCCCACAGTATGGCTGCAAATAGCCACCTTTCTGTTTTCGTTCAGGCTCATCAGCCATCATGCTGTAGTAACGCTTCAGGGATTACTGCAGCAGTCAGTCAGCATTCTCTGTGTGGGAACATCTCCATGCGAGATTCCACCGACACACGCGCAACTTGTTTACATGCTCCCTTTTATATGTTTCTGCACATTTCCCCGCCGCCTTGGTTTCCTGTCTCATGCCAAGGAAGGCGTTTGGATCCAGCGTTTAAGATGAGGGTTGAGTCACAATGAAAAATCTGTTTGACTTTTACAGACGGACCTCGTCTCCCCCCCCCCCCCTTAGCCATTCCTCTGACTTTTCCTCTGTTCCTCCCCCCCTTCCTATTTAATTTCTGTGATCAATTATAGCTGCACGCGAAAGAATTTTAATACGCTCCTTTTGGTAGCAGAGTGTCCCTCCGCTGAGCCCCGGTCTCCCTCTATCGTGCTCTGACTTGTTTTCTCCCCGCAGACGGTCACACAAGCGCGTGAAACACTAGAAGGGAGTCGACTTTCCCAAAAGTTTTTCCGAAAGGCACACTCACCCGATCAGAAGCCGGAGAGATGGACGGAGGAACGTCCAGGCGGGCAGATGGAGGAGAGTGAGAGAAAGAGGGGATTTGTGTTCTGTTCTTCAGCTGGAGTCTCTTTCACAGCGAAGAGCAAATTCAGCCTGTGGCATTCCGTCACTCTCTCTCTCTCTCGCTCTGTCTCTCTCTCGCTCTCTCTCCCTCTCCCTTCCTATCACTTCGTCTACACACGCGCACACACACACACGCACGCACACACGTACGAACAGCTCCTGCTTTCTGTGTCTCTCACTAAGAAATCGTTATGTGCTTTGATTCATAATCCCAGTCAGTGTCACTGGTCACATGACCTGCCCCCCCCCCCCCCACTTTAAATATACAGCGCGCTTTCAACAAGCCAAAAAAAATGCTTGACGAGAAGGAAAATAAAGAGCAAAGACCTCAAGTTTCTGCTCTCTTTTCTGCTGGTTTTATATGCCCCCCCCCCATATCCATCTTTTTCTGCATTGCATTTCTTCTTTGTGTTTTTCTGTCTCGGTCTTGAAGCGACGCTCTCGGCCCACACATGGAATGCTCGTTTGTTAAGCATTCACGTCTGAAAACACGCTCGCTCTGTGTCTCTCTCTCGCACACACACACACACACACACCAGGAGGGGCACTGCCCAGCAGACATACACAAACACACACCAGGCACTAGGCTGGCACCTCGGGGGGTATCGGTATCCACGGCCTATTTTAACTGTTTACAATATGGTGACTGTGTTACTGAGCTCCGTCTCCTGGGACACACAGCGTCTCAGTATCACATGCGAAGGTGATAAAACCACAGCTGAGTCTCTATGTGAGACTGAACTCTTGTAAAGACAAATGTTCAAGCGCCGGAATGCAAATCTGCCACAATCAGCCGGATTTTAACTTGAAACACGTGCAAAGGCATATCAATAAAAATGATTATTGTTGTTTAGGCAGAAAACTAGAGCAAGCCCAATACAAAGTTATAAAAACCAGCCTAACGATGATGGAACTGAGATCTGAGGACATTTTACATCTCTCTGTGGGTATATATAAATCTTGATTATGTTCTTATTGTTTGGCTGTTGAAGGCATTTTAAATATAAATTTATGTTGTAAGGATACCAGACACTGTGTGCATATGCGAATGTGTTTGTTGATGATGAAATATTTCATTAAAGGTCCTGAAACCCAATCGACAGCGAATACGTTTGTAAGTCACACTCCAAAGTACCAAATAAGTACCCCAGCTGGTTAGGTACATCGGTTCTAGTATTGGGCCGGGAATCAATGGAAAAAGGGAAGTACCAATTTTTTCGGACCAAAAGTTCGATACCTAGTGCAGGGGATAAGGGCCGTTAATAAACATACAATGAGAGGTGTGTTTGGTGCACATTTCAGTTTGAATGATGACCTGTTTGGCACATATTGTAAGACTTAATTTGTTTTGTGCATACTGGAGTGAAATTATTTGGTAAACGGAGTGAGACTTGATGTGCTGGGTACGCTTTTTCAGAGGCGACATCTTCAATGCGGATTTCTTTGGTACATCTTGAGGGCGAATTTGTCTGCTGCACATTTTGAGAGTTGATTCGTTTTTTTTCCATAGTTATGCTCAGCGTTCTCCTGCTTCCACGTTACATCTGCCACAGCATTTAAAAAAAAAAAAGCACAAAGACGGTCTTGATAAAAAAAAAAACGTAGCTGCGTCGGGGGACAGCTGAGCGCCGCCGCAGCCGAGGAAAGGCTGCTTTGCTGCCGCAGGATCTTCCAGCTTCCAGAGCCGAATGTTTCAGTGGCAGCAGGCGGGAAACGCTCTCTGCGCTCTCGCTGTACTGCACCCGGCGTCTCTGTATGCAGGCACATAGGTGCCGCCAACTTTGTTACAGCACGACTGATAAAAACATCCAAATTCAGGTTTTAAAGAGAAAAGTTGAAAAACAGAATGCTTTCTCAAAAAGGTTTTAGTTTTTGTAATTCTTATATTACTAAGTGCCTTAAATAAAAGCTACTTTTATTAATGGACTTATAGTTAATCATATATTAGTTTTTGCGTATGTGTCACAACGCTGCCAGTTATATTGATTTCAATTAATTAATTTAAAGCAGACATCTGTAACTTCATTCTGTTGTGTTTGTTTAATATATTAAAGGTTAATATATTAAAATGTCCTTTCAATTAAGAAAAATGTTATCAGCCATATAATTAAACTTTAAAGCAAAACAGCAAAATCCACTGCATGTTTTCTTGAGCTCGCTCTGCTTATCGGTGTAATGAAACTTTAAGTGCTGTTTGCAGCCATACAACAGTACAAGGCGGAAGCGACACAAGAGGTGCAGACGAGCATAGAGGCAGGTATGCGGCCTGCCTGCCCCCCCCCACGTTTTTGTCTCCTTCCTTTCACCCGGGACTCTGAGGCAGCACGTGAAAACACATCTTTGCAGAAATGGCTAAGAGGCGCTGAGTGTGCCGAACAGAGCCACCCGCCCGGGAGAATCACGACGGCATCGTGGCCGCTGGGAATGCTGCTGGGAATGCCGCTGGGAATGCTGCTGGGAATGCTGCTGGCTTACTGGCAGTCCAAAAGAAACGTGGAACACCCCCCCCACCCTCCCCAAAGTGTTAAACCCCCTGCACCTACATGTCATCCTCAAATGGGACCTAATTATAAAAGACAAATTGAGTCACTGGAGAATTTTTTGGGGCACTGATCCAGAGACAAAGGCTCCTTGGACGGAATCTTATCCGTGAACAGGGACCCCCTGGGAGCAATCTGACCCCCGGCTGCTCACACGCTCGCAGATGTCCCACCCACGCACCCACAGGTGACATTCCTCTTTGAGACAGGTGCGTCAGCAAATGCAGCGGATGAATTACCCAAAGCGTGCGCCAGGGGATCACAGCGTCCTTCCTCATCTGACACTTCAAAGCAAAATCAGAAGAACATGCTAATTTTCTCCTGTGTCCTATTTCAGCACCGGTAACAAAGGAAATCGCAAAATCGAGAAGATGCAGTCCTGACAGGTGCAATGATGTTGTGCCCTTGAGGATGGTGCTTAACCTGAATTCGCGTAAAATATGCAGATGCGTACATGAGTATAAATGCTGTTGGTGGATTGAAACGTCTTAGATAAGCAAGAAATTGTTATTGCAGTTCTTGTAGGACCGGAAAGGAGAGAACATAAACTGCAAGAAAAGTTTACAATGTGGAAGAAATGTGGGCTTGTGGATAAATAAAGAGAGTACACGTTAAATTAACATTCATGAAAGAAAAATTGTGCTTGGTGATTATGGAGTAAAAATAAAATATGAATAAAATGCTGTGGAAAAGTCGTTAGATAGAAATGAGCTTTGCATTTCTAAATTTGTTTTCAGTTTCATAAACATCGTTGAGAAATGGTTTCTCAGAAGATCTGTCTTTGAATTAATTTTTCAAAAGAGCAGTTTTCCCCAGTGGGATGCAGCAGCTGTCTGAAGGACTGCTTGGGGTGGGGGGGTTCACAGATGAGGGAGAGAATCGCCAACAGCCCCCCCAGCCTGCCCGACTTCATCTTATGACACATTTGGGTAGACGTCCTCCCTCCAGAGGTGTCATCTTCGCAGGAAAAGGGCCACGTGTTTGACGCCTCGGATGAGCCAGAGAAGCGAAGTGCTTTGAGAAACCTTGTTTGGACATTCCTCGAGGAAAGCCCGATGTATTCCGTCTCCTTTGGCCGTGCGCCGAATGCCTATGCTCTTCACATGGCGGAGTATGGAAGCGTCAACAGCGTCCTTAATGCCAGCTGACGGCGTGTCATTTTCCCCAGCCTGGATTTCTTACTTTGCCAGGTTCATCTCAACAAGTTTTAACGTGGATCGCTTTAGCGTAAAAGTACTTAAAGGGGGAGGGGCTAAGCTCGTAGCCTGTATCAAACAATGCACCCCCCCTCATGTTCTGAAAGGAGATGCATAGTGCCACAGTGTGAGCATACCTGCCAGGGACGACGGTGACTCATTTGTCACTGTGTCTCCAGCACTGCAGGGTATTCTCACTGGCATGTTGGTGTCCAGAGTGCGCGCCGTCCTCTTCACTGCAGCTCGCTTCAGACCCATACACGACCGCTGCTCGTTACTGGCATCCTTCTGTGAGAGACAGAGCCCAGTGCGGTCAGAGAGAGAAGATGCCGCTGACCATAACTGGTGTCGGACGAGGGATCGGCTTTGGGGCTGTCACTGGTCCCGTAAGGGGGCTCGGGGGATTTGGGAAGGGAAGTATAACCGGAGTCGGTGATCCCATACAGTGCTGGGGCGCTCACTGGTGACCAGCGGCACATTAACATGGTCAGAGGCCCCTGGGCTGCTCGAGTTGTCAGATGGCCCCCCCTCCCATCTGTAATAGAAGGTGTGATGTTCATGGGTGCAGCAGGTCTGACAGCCACCATAACTTGTGCAGCTGCTAGCAGCCTGCAAGTCGGCGTCGATCTTGGCTGGCTGCTATTAAACACTCCATCAACTTTGGAGCTTTTTTCGGAGCGGCTGGCATTCTTGAATTTATTTCCGATTTGGTGCTTTTCGTTTGGTAGCGTGAGTTTCAAACCTGCTTCAGCCGGACATGCTTAAGCTCCTGCGGAATGCCCTGATTGACACTTCTGGATGGATACAGCCACTTAATTGATGTTCTGAGGCCATTGCTTAAGTCAACCGACAGTCAAAAACATTGATTGAGTCACTCGCTGGCAAATAACAACACTGAAATTTTGATCGAATAAGGATAGTTGAGGCCCCTTATTGGCAGAGGTAATGTTCATGGAATGTTCTGTTCCCCAAGATCCTGGTAGAACATCCGTCTTACTTCCAAGGCTCCTCTCGGGTCAACTAGTGTCGTCCCATGTGTCCATTTACAAAAGTGCTACTCTAACACCATCAGAGCTTCTTGATAAATCACTCCAAATGAGCCTATTGAATGGAATAATTCATAAAAATGTATTGTATGTTGGACATGAGACTATAAAACATATGAATGTGTTAAACCTGTGGCCTGTACTACGAAGCGGGGTTACTGGATTATCGGGGTAACTTGTTGGATTTAAGTTACCGCAGTTGAATGGACTTCATATTCCTTCACTTACATTTTGCCCAGACTACCTTATATCCAGTTACCCCGATAAGCCCGTAATCCCGTTTCGTAGTACAGGCCACTGGAGCAGGTGGGCTTAGTTGCTCAATTGATGAGCAAAATCCAATTATTCTTCTATTGGGCCACTTAGGACTGATACGGGGCCACAGAGGTCCTGGATTTTGGGAAATAAAGTTCCTCTGAGGACTGGAATCCGAGGGGTGGCTTGGGGAAAAACTGGGTGAGACAGGAGTGTGAGTTTTCAGAGGCAATTGTGTTACTGGGTGAGTAAAACGAGGACGTGCTGTCAGGGATGTGAGCGGCAAGGTGAATGAGGTTATGTCTACCGCCAATTCTACCTCCAGTACCGGGCAGTGGAGGGACAGACATGGCGGGTCCCACCTCCCTGGGAAATCGGGGTTTTCTAACTACTTTTTCAATAGCTTTCTGCACAGATCGCCACTGGGCGAGAAGATGCAGCGCTAGGAGCAGCAAAGATGCTGAGAGAAAGACTCACCGAGTGCAGCCCGCAAAAAAGATCACATGACTCATTCGGAACTCTAACTGCAAGCTGCCAGAAGGTAGAGAGGGATACTGGCTCCTGGGAATGCTCTGGAGGGCTTTAATCCGGTAGCGGGGTTAGCCTTCATCTTCATTCTGCTGGCTGACAGTCGCTTTCGGTCTTGCCTTTATGCTGTATTTACGTGGCTGACACTTTATCAGAGAGCTGCACAGTGTGTGAAGCTCCCATTGTGGGAGTAACAGACACTGCGTTAACAGGCAGAGCTGAGTCGGTTTTGTAACAAGTTAGCATTAGCGGTTAGCTTTTAGCATTAGCACAGCAGCTCTCATCTCCTTGAGTCCACTGCCCGCCTTACAGGTCAAACATGCGTGTCTTTACCACACGCATGTCCAGCTCTATCCCATCCCTCTTTTTTCCCTCCCCGCTCTTTATCATCCCCGACAGCAAACCGCCGGTAGATGCCACCTCATTTGTCCTGTGGCTGTAAGCCGTACATCCTGCCCGTGGTCCCTGTCATGGGCCTTTAATGGCTTACTTTGCTGACAGCCATTTCCCCGGCAATCTGCCCTCCCTGTGCTGCCCCCCCCCCCGCTCCGTTTCTCATTTCCCCCACTCTGGTTCACTGTCCCTCTCATTCAATCCCCCCACCGCTTTCACCAGAAACATTACGGGCTTTACACCAGCAACGCCCCCTATGTGAGTATGGGGGGGGGGCTTTCACTGCACCTGAGCCTTACGTGAAAGTGTCTGCCTCTGATGCTGGCATGACCAAACGCTTGGGAAGTCAGCCTGGGGCTGAATGGAGAGAATCCAGGGTAAGGAAACCAACCGCAGAGGTAGTGAGTCGAAGAAATGCATTATGGATTATTTATAGCATCCTTTAGAGAAGATTAGCTACCGTAGAGAAGGAAAAAGGTAGTCCTATTCATTTCATTTCAGCCACTTAAATAAATTAAGTATGCAGAATAGGAGTGCGAAACACCCTCAAGGTCCATTTTCTTATGGAACAGATTACGCTTGGTCTGTTACTACGGTTTCTAGCAGCTAAAAGAAATAAAAATACAGTTTTTGAGGCCTTCCATTATTGGGTTACTTATAAGATGTTTGTGATCCTGACTTTCCATACAATTTGATGTTTTCTTTTTCATCAGTACCACCGGATATTTATTGAAGAAATTCAGGCTAATTAGCCAAAAGCGTGAGATAACGACTTTGTAATACTGCAAGGTATTTTTGCCATTACAGGAAATCAAGTATATTATTTTGCAAGGGAGGTTTCCAGATCATTTGCCTCCGACTCCATGGATTCTAGTGTATAATCTCTCAGGTTCTTAATAGCAGGGTTAGTGGGCCGTTTTATTGTGGGGGGGGGGGGGGGGGGGGGTGAGTGATGACTGACGGATACAATGGAAAAACCTGCTTTCTAAGCCATATCGGCCCTCCTCGCCCACAATCGCAGATTCTTCAGCAGGCGAAGTTAAAAGGTAAAAGCGTTGAACCCGGACAAAAAAAAAAATAATAATCTCCCAACGAAATCCTTCTGGTTCCCTGAGCCGTGGAGGGACATGAGGACTGTATTCGTGTCAGGCACAGTTTGCGGTGGGGGAGGGGGGGAGAGGGGGTGACTCGTGCCAGGATGGCGGACAATGCAATCACCTTCGGACGCGCAAGACCTGAATCCCAAGCGCCGGACCTGCAGCACCTGCTGTAGAGACTTGAGTTTGGCTTAAGCTACAAAAGAACTCAAAGCCTCTCAATCCGGCATCGCTGAGATGGTTTATGGTGATGAAAGTTTGGTTTTCAATGCCTAGTTACGCATATATGCACATGCAGCGCTTTTACTCAGAAGTCCGCGTTTCGGTTAAGCACCCCACAACAGCTGGGGCTCCTCTGGGACTTGAGCTGGCGGCTTACTGGTGTCACGAATGGTGATGTCATTATATGCTCCATTTATTTGTCTTTGTGGCGGACTTCCAGCTGTTTAAGTGCGTTGTATGTCAAAAGAGAGCGCGACTTACAGTGCTCTCATTGGATGAAGCATGGAAAGAGATAATAACACTAATATTAACAGTAATAATCATAATCAGGATGGGGGGGGTACACATAGACTGTCATAGGCTATAGCCTAAGGCCGTGGCAAACATCAGCACGCCGCCCCACCTTGGAAAAATGGAACGATCTGTTAAATCGGCAACACCTGAGTGTCCCTGCTGATGTCAGCCTAGGGCCCCAGATAAGTTAATCCAACATAAAAAAAAAGAAAATAATAATTGAGAAGAGGAATGCTAATGAGTTGCAGCAGGGCGGGTGTCACAGAAGCACAGCCCCCCCCCACCCCGAGGCTTGCGCTGAATTCCCAGGTGCCGCTAGTGTGTCCACACTTCACCCAGGCTGCGACTGTTACATAGTTATGAAAAGCAGAATTATGAAAAGCAGGATTCAGCACACAATGCGGGAGGAGTCACGAGGTAATTCTGCAGCTCCGGGGGAGAATCTAACGCTGGGGTTAGACAAACATGGAAAGAGAGAGAGAGAGAGAGAGAGAGAGAGTGAGAGAGCGAGAGAGACAAATCAAACACATTCCAAAGCTCTTTAAGAAGGATCTGCCCCCTTGTTTGCATACACGTGACATGCCCCCCCTCCCCCCCCCCCCATATATAAAGCTCGCATCATCAATACCAGTGGGTGTCTCTGCTGACGCTGGTCACCTTTCCATGCACATAGCCCATCCACCAGGGGGCGTGTGTTTTGTTCCCACAGCCCTGTTTCTGGCTGAGCTGCATCTGATGCCCCAGGTCATGTGGCAAAGCCCGGGGGGGGGGGGGTAACCACCCCCTG
>JAODKF010000096.1:31127-44226 GCA_026779585.1 Mormyrus proboscirostris
AGACGTCCGTAATGAGATCACTGTTTCCCCACTTTCGGACTGATGTCATGCAAAGTTTAGTGCTTTGTTAACAGGCATGCAGAAGATGTGAGGCATGCTCGCAAAAACACACACACACACACACAGGACCAGGCCAGAGGACGCACATTAAAAAGAGGCCGCTCGAACACATACGCACACACACAGAGGAACAGGCCAACAGCAACAAGCAAACAACAGGTCAGAGGAGGGAACACACACACAAAACACACTGACTCATATATACGCACAGTTAAAGAGGAATGAGGGAAAATAAGGGGAGGCAAGGTGTGTGTGTGTGTGTGTGGGGGGGGGGGGGGTAAATAAGCAGGAATGAGGAAAAGAGAGAGAGGGAGAAACCAAAGCAGGATGAGAGACTGTGGAGCGCTTGTCAGGTTGGGTTATAAAGTTAAACACGCATCCTGGGCGATGAACGGGGTCATTCAGCCGCTGGTGCAATTTACACATTTATATGCTCCAGTCATGGAAAGAAACGTAGGAGGACAGAGGCGCCTGGCCATGGCAGGGAGGGGCGGGGCTTAGCCATGTACGGGCGGGGCTTAGACACAGAGGGGTGGGGCTTAGCAGTGTCGCATGCTCAAGGGCATCAGCACGCCGTGACATGTGTGTCCAATGAAAGGTGAAGGCTCTCCCTGTGTAAAGCTCATGGTCGGCCATGATGTCACTGTGAACGCTCCCTGAACCCGACTCTGTCAAATACCATTATATTCCTATTCCCCTGTCTCCCCGTTTCTCATTTTTATTTCCCGCTCCCTACTCCCTTCTTCATTCCTCCTCTCTCCAGTGCAGTTTTTTCCTTTCACTTCTCCAACAGCGCTCCCTTCTGCAATACATCCTTTCTTTTTTCCTGTCTTTCTTCTGCTGCCTCCCAAAATTGCCAGTCTCTCTTCCTCTTTGTTTCTCTCCCCTCACAAGGTTGCCTTTCCTCTTTCTCTCTTTCTGTCGCTCGCCCTCTTTCTTTCACTCTATCTATCTTTTTCTCTCTTGTATTAAGGCACCACAGATGCACTGCAGAGCCCAAAGGTATGGGAACATTTTGATTAGGACGGACTTTTTCAAACCAGCTGTGGAAAAAAAGTGCTTGTCTGTGTGTGTGTGTGTGTGTGTGTGGGGTAGAAGAAATGGGACCAAAAGAGAGGGTGAAGAAGAAAGGGTAGGCGGAGGCTCTGTGGCTGCGAGGCAGTTTGATCCACATGTGGAAATAATTCTCTAATTACTGCAAATTTGTGAGCTCAGGAGAGGAGGAGGTGGGAGGAACACAGGCACTTCTCTGAGTCCTTTCACTGTGGACAAAACTGCTTTTGTGAGGCACGGGGTGGGGAGGGGGGTCAGTGGCGGCAGTCGACGCCACTGCTGCCAGTTCAGTATGGGTGCTGCCCGCCGACGAGAGCCAGCCAGTTGGCCTTTGCCCCCCCCAGGGGACGCTAAACCCTAGCTCTGCAACGTTATTTCAGCCAGCCCAGACTCAGCGTAGAGCACGGTAAATAAACACACGGCCGGCGTTAAATACGCGGCTCACTGGCTCTGCTTTCTCCGGCTCTCGAGGCCCCCGGTTCTGCTCTGACCGCCACATCGTTAAAAATCGCGCCGCGCAGCTTTCAAGTTCCCATAAGCCCCCCCGTTTAATTCCCTGCATCTTTTACGACAGCACAGAAAGACAAACAAATTAAAAGGTTTATAGAGGTTTGGAGTGGCCACCGCCTCGTCGGAGCCGCCCTGCTGCCTCTTAGTGTGTGACTGACTGCTCGTATTAAACGGATGGATGTCAACGGGCGCAAAGTCAGAAAAATCTGAAGTGTGTGTGTTGAACGTGGAAGTGCACTGACAGACTATGAAGGCAAAATCTTAAGTTTAGGGAACGAGCTTTTTCACAGGTGTGTGTGCGTGTGCGTGCACGCGCACGCGCGCCTTGGCAACGGTCTCATGCGAATTGCAAAACATGACTGTAATTACCAACATGCCTTGTCACAACACGCAGGCAGGATGAAGACGCACAGAGTCTGGGGAAAACGCAAACACGCTATCTGTCTATCTATCTAATTGGCAGCTGGCACATTTTAAACTGAGCAGAAAAGAAATCAATCTTGTAAACATAATATTAAAAGAGAAAGACGGGTACCAGAAAGCTCCGCGTTCTTCGAGTTCAACACCAGCGCGGCAGGACTTGATTCCATATTCAGAAAACCATATTCAGAGACCCCCCTCTCTACTGTAGTTATTTTCCAGGGACCGTTTCCCTTCCTGTTTGCCAACAGTTTCCCGTAGCAGCAGAGCGCGGAACTGCAGCACCACCTAGAGGACGGTATCCACAGCATTTCAATGTCACGTCCCATTTAAAGGCACGCTTCAGTTAACCGTTTAGTTAGACTGCCTGACTCCGCGGATAATTTCTGCTTCTTTAACAAAATCGAGCTTTTCTGTTGTATCAAATTACTTCTCAGTTTATAAACAGGAGGGTAAGAGTGTACATTTTTAATGAAAAAAAATCCTGAGGCAAGAAAGAAAGCAAGGGCAAGATTGGAGATGTTTAAGAGAGGCAATTTAGAGGGGAAACACCCGCCCCTTATGAAAGTAGTGTGGCTTGTACTGGTTTGAACTAAAAAAGGAAACAACTAAAAATCTTGAATTTGCTGAACATACAAGAAACGTGACTCTGGGCGGCAGCTGCTTGTCGTTTACAAAAGGGAAAAGAACCTTCTGGAACCTTCTACTTCCTGCTCATTGGCACTTGCCATTTTACCTCTGTCCTATGCAGACTCCTCCTTGGAGATCAAAGTGGCTTTCATCCCTATTATGCCATTCTGTGGAGAGCTGTTTGGGGGTTATTGAACACATTGTTAGACCCGTCATTGGACACCCTAAAGCCAGCACCTTTCCAGTTTCTTACTTGATTGCAGAAAAAAGAACCACAGCTGCAGTTCAACAGCCAGAAGTTCAGACTTATGTATGAAAGATATTTCTGCAATATATTAGTGCATTTTCTTCAGTTTCCTTTACTATTCATGACCATGGGTCCTGTCCACGGCGCCCCCTGCCTTGTGCTCTGTTTTTTAGGATTGGCTTCTGGTTTACTGTGACCTTGTACTGATTTAAATGTTTGGAAGATGGATGGATCATCTTAGCCTTTCAATTAAATAATATTTGTACTAGTTAATGCATTATTCTTTGTCAGCAGAATATGGTCAAATGATTTAGATGTCAGCAAACAAACATTGCAAAATTTAGGTTCAAATTTTCTTGTGTGAAAATTAACACACCCTTACTAAAAATCTTGCTACTTTATGTCTTTGTTTTTTAATGAAATCCCTACTTCTGTTGTGTGTACTGGTCAATGTAATGGTCAAACAATAATACCTTGTGAAGATCGTCATGCACTTTCCAGGATGTCACAATGGGACCCTGCTTTAAGATCAGGCGCAGGTGTCCCACACAGAGAGACAGACAATGCAGAGGTCAGGAATTAACGGCAAACTGTGGAGCTCCTGTAAAGCCTTCTCAGACAACTGCTACCAAACACAAGACTGTTTGTTTCACACAGTAAAGTAGATGGCGCCAATTCCCTCCAGACAGCCACGGGAGAGAGCTGCACTCAAAACGGTCTGACACAATAAATTTAGGCAAATGGACACATTTTATGCCTGAAAAACGGGGCAGGATAGTGATTTATGAGTAACCAAATAATTACTACTGGTTTTGTGAAAAGACATGAGTTTACATACTTCTATACGAAAATCTAGCTTTAAAATGAAGCTTGTTCCGTTACTATTGCTAAACTATTCATCTGTGGGGGTGTGATATGTAGGGTAACATCTCCCCCTTCACAGATCCGGAGTTATACCCTCAAATCCAGTCTTGGCTCCGTCTGTGTGCAGTTCACATGTCTGGGTAACTTTTCCCAGGTAATATCCAGTGTCACGCTGGAAAAAAAAACACGGAGAGAAACCTGACGAGGTGATTCTGAGGTGCTACTGGCCAGGAAACTCAGGGGTATTTTTGGACAAGATCAGATTCATGGAGCCAAAAGTAATAAACAATATGGTAACCTTGTTTTCAGTTAGACATGCTCTACAAATGATAAAGGGGGGCAGAATATCTTAAAACGTATCCTTCTCCGTTTCACTGTTCTCATCAATACTGACTTTCCTTGAATGTTCAGAGTCTTTTGTTCTGTCGGGCAGCAGTTAGCCAGAAATATTGCTAACACAAAGTTCTCACTGAGACACTCACTTTCGAGTCACATACTTTTTTTGACTTAACGTCTGTAATTTAACTTCGAAATAGAGCCAGTTCACTTCAGCGTACTCTGTCCAGGTTATGCATTTTAGGCAGACACAGAGTGAAATGATTAAATGTGGTTGTCCCTTGTATCTGAGACACGTAACATGGATCCAGGCTTAGAAAGTTGGGCGACAGACTCGGAGCTATGACTCACAGATTCAGTTTTGCTGCTGATCCTCATTTTCTGTTTGTAATCCGGGGTGGATTCTCCTTAGACCGTCCTTTGAACTTTTATATTGTTTATTTCCCTTCTAAATGTTTCTCTTATATAACAGTGACGGAAAAAAAAACTTGAAAACCCCACAGAGGACAGGATGAATAAATGCTGACGATCCCCCTCAAATCAAATGTATTTTCCATCTCTTATTTTGTTGCTCCCACCTCCTCAAATGTGACAGCATTTCTGAGTGTGTGATATCATCACTAGTGACATCTCCTTAACTACGAGGACACCCAGTGGTGTAGGATGTCATGGGCGTTGCATGGCTGACTGTGCTCTGATACAAGTCTTTATCACAAATTGCTGCTCAGACCATATTAATTACCAATCATAAATATAATTCAGTGTTAGCACATATTCATTTACATTACTGTCATTGTACACTTTTGCATGTCAAATGGCGCTATTACCACATAATCGTATAAAACAAAATAAATTAATTTAAAAAACAATTATTATTTCAGACGTTTTGCGAATTATATAGTAATTATCAGTACAATGAGTCTTTATACAATTTTACAATAGATTTAATAATTTAATAATTAAAGGTAAAAATAACCTATTTCACCACAGGGGGGAGTATTTTAGTCACAGATAAATCAGACTCAAGTTCCTATTGCAAGGAAGTCTAGTTGATATGAGTGATATTATTCTTCACTGGCTTAAATAACGCGACGGTATCAGATGCATCGCTGTTTTATTCTAAATGCATTATGATAAAACGCGCAGTGAGCCGAACCAGACTGGACTTCCCACCACCCCGTCGGCCTCAGACCTGCATACTGAGCTCTGATCGGCCGCACTGAATTCGACCGTCCGAGTCTTGCGTAACTGCAGTTTGTCGTGAGCCTCCATGCCCCCGAAGCAGCACGGCAGTCACGGTGAGCTCCGCCCACTTTCCATGTGCTTCAGTCCTCTTCTTCCTCCCTCTCTGCCTCACGCTCCGCGCATTTGCATAAAATGTGTGTCAGTAGGGCAGCGCTCCGCGCGGCTCACATGCGGAGCGCACATGCGGCGCGCCCGCGCTCAGGCGCGCCGAGGGTCCGAATGGGATCAGCTGACTCCCCCGCCCCTCCACGCCGCGCCTCCTCCAATGGAAACGTGAGGGAAAATGAAAGAAGGACAGAAGAAAAGAGGGGGGAGTGCCTGCTGAGTGAAGTTAGTGGCTGAACAAGGGCGCGAGAGGACCAGCCTCTCTCAATGCAATAACAAAAACAAGGGAAGTAATCGGGACAAAAGCGCAAGTCACATTTGGCAAGCACCTAAAAACGTGGCAGGTGTGGGTGTAGCGTGGTGGCGGGGGGTGTGTGTTTCGCTTGTCAGTTCTGCCTTAATGAAGTCGGAGGATTTCTTCAAAACAGACGCTCAGTAGTTGTGGTCTATCACTTTCTTGCACAGGACACCGCAGCGGAGCTAAGCGACCCATCAGTAGAGAGCGGACTGGTGACACGGCGACACAGCGCCGTCAACGCTGCTTGAAAACACGCTCACTATTTCCATTTATATGATACGGACATTACGTTTTTTTCGGATGGTATGAGGCAACCCCCCTCATGCACTGCGGCGGGTCGTTTTCTTTCAGCTTCTCGAGGAACGTTTTATAAACAGCCATTTCATGACTTTTTCACCTATATCGACACGACTTCTTGTTGACACAGAGAAAGGAAGCACAGTGTCACTTTGACTAAATACGCTGAAACACTAAGCGGACACAAGGATGGACAGCGGTCCAGGTAAGCAGTCCGACAACTGGCATTAATAATAATGATAGTAATAATAATTATTGTTAGTAGCTGTTATATTATTGTTGCTGGTTCATGTATTATACACATTGTCAACTTATATCATGTGACAGCGTGCAAAACTAACGTAACTGCATACCGACCTTTTGGGTTTAATGTAAGTGGTGTCATGTAAGCGCTATGCTGATTTAGGTATAAGCTATAGAAAGGCAGAACCTTGGTGTTTGGATAAATAAATACAGATTGCCATACGGTCACATGTTTTAATATCATCTTGCAAATATTGATTAAGACACGATATCCCATGTCTAAGAAGTGAATGTATGAAGCTTAGAAATATGAACGTTTTAAAATGTCAGAATATTAACGGCGATCAGTAATCTGAAGTACAGCACTTTTCATTTTTGTCACTTGGAGTCGAAGCACAATATACAATGTAAAGCCAGCTTCAAACTTTATGCAACTTCTGAAATTGAGTTACTGGTTATACATTATATTATATATCTTGCACCGAAGTCCCCACGGATGAGGCTTGGGTTGTTTGTGCTGCTTTGTATGAAGTGAACTGGGGGGCAGGACAGTGCTTTAAATTCACGTGTAGTGGCACTTTTAACTCAGCTACGCCTCCCACCGTTACTTCCTGCCTTTCGGCATGTCAACAAACTCACGTGTCGCGGACTTCAGATAAGATGTTCTTTTCCTTTATTATCATTGTTATTGCTTTGTTTGTTATTGATCTTGCTTGGAAAATGTTTTCTCTCGGTACATAGCTCCGGTATGACCAAAAATAAAACATCATACGTTAACCTGCCGCTGCTTTTGGAAGAAGACGACCGCAATCCGCCGCGATTCTACCTTAAATAACTAAACGACATCAAGTGCATGTTTGTGACCTTCACTTCCGGCGACGCGCCGGTGATTCATTTGCAAAGCTGCAGTCACGTTTCGGTGCTGGTGACTGCAAAGGTGCCTCCTGCGGAGGCCACTCCTTTCGCAGTTTGGACCAGCTCTCGCGCTGTGGATGCAAAGCAAAACCTGTCAAAATCGACTTAGATCTATGAGCTGAAGATGTCAACAAATAACATTGAAAGTGCTGTTACCCAAAGCACTAATAATGAAGTTACCTACCTTAACTATTTAAAGTAGCCCACATTTTGCGCATTCTTACAGTAAACAACATTCGGTTTATTTTCTGATAATAAAAACGAGAGTTCTGCTACAATCCGGATATATTAAGATTGCACACAAATGTATAATCCATGACTACAACCGGACCCAATTCATGATTTTAATACGTAAAGTCAAAAGTTTACGTTTAATTATAATTAGTTTAGTACAGCATGCACTAAACGTTTAGAGTTATATATATGTAAATAAACACATTAGAAAATAAGCCGAACAGTGTGATGTACTGAACATAAAACGGAGCATGTGCAGGATTTACAGGCACCGATTCTTTCGGAGCCGGTGGAGGCAGTAGGCAAAAACGTGACGTTTACAAAAGCGTTTCACAGACAATGCAGGAATTTCAGATTACCCCCACGGTGACCGCAGTCTCTCGTTATATCTTTGTCGATCGACCGTGCAGCAGGAGGTTTCCATGCCTAACTAAGTTTGAGCGCTGAGGGAAGGGAATTGCGCAGCTCTCCGACTGCAGGTTCGGCTCCCCACGCTGCCATCACGTGGACGGGCTCCCTCGGCCGCGTGCGGCGCGTGATTCCCGCCCCCACCCTCCTCTTTTTACCCACCCAGAGACTTTTGTTTTGATCCCCACCTGCGGCGATGGAGGTTTTGGTCAGTGGGTCAGCAGTTTTTGCACATCAAATGAGCTGAAGTACTTCCATCACGTTTCCTGGTTTCGTGATGACGAGGCAAAGCGGATTAGATACAATTAAAAATAAACCAGAACGAATCTGCGTGCACGTTACATGTAAATTAAAACAACGTGATTGCTGCGATTGCGGTTGGGGGTTTTGCACAAGCTTCTGCAAACCTCCGTATCGAATCGGACGTTTCGGGTGTTGAGCTGCGGGCATTCTGAGTAGCGGAGGGGTCGTTGGTGGAGGGACATTGTTAAACAGCACACCCCGCCAAACATGAGCTGTCATTTTCACTGATATTCAAAAGTTCAGCGCCCTATTTACAGATGAAATATAAAAACACGTTTATAATGATGTATGCGTGTTTTATTTTCTCTTAACGTTTGAAATTTAGGTGTGGTTTATACAAATAAAGCGTAATTATCAATGGCAGGTGAAAACGGAATTGTAATTTTAAAACATCCCTTAAAAGTAAAACTCTTGGGGTTATTGGGGAAGTTGGGGGTGGGGGGTACAGAGACCCAAGCTGTTCAGCAAGCATCAACAAACTCTAGGAGTGGAGTGTTCATTAGCCCTTCATTGCTAAGGGGACTCTTCATAATACAAGAGTTTTGTGTGTCAGATTATTAGGATTTCCAGGTTATTGTGACATTGGCCTACTTTCCGTCTTTATAATCCTGCAGAGAAAATCCTACGGAACAGCACAGTCTTTAAGGCTTTCGGAGCACACAAACTTTGGGTTCCACTCTGTGTCCCTCACAGGTCAGATTTTCTGTTACTGTTTTTCATGCTAACCACCCCCCCCCCCCCATCTTTTTATATTTAGTTCAGTGTTGTTTCCCACAGAAACTGACATGCAATGTGAACGCTGGGGGCTAGCGGACACCCCACAAGTGTCCCACAGCGATATGGACACAGAACCGTTCCGGGACACAAAGAGCGAGGATTAGGGGGGATGTCGTGGAAACAGGAGGGGGGGGAGGGGGGTAACAGGACTGTCATGTTTCACAGCATGCCCTTGTGCTGGTATAGGACTCGCTCAGGTAAACTTGCATGAGATTTTCCTGTCAGCTGACCTTAGTCTTGGGGGTAGGTCTTCAGTCTCATGTGTGGCACAGCATCAGACAAGCCCCTCTGGCTGTGCCCGCAGGGTGACTTTGATAACTGGGAACAGAGTAGCAGCTTACAAATGAATTATGCTTAAGCCCCCACCTCCCTATCCTAAAACAATACCTTGGCACGTGTTCTGGTAATTTTTGCTTAGTAAAAGGGTGCATGGACACTGTCTTTATGAGGTCAGTGCTAAATAAACTGCTTCTAAATTTATACCTTATAAACCCTGCAAAATAATAACACAATTTTGACTGGCTGCTTTATGGGGATGCTGGGAAAGGCAGTAATACAAATGCTGGTCTTACCATGCTGAGTCTGACCTGTATGAAAACATTATTGGGTTATTTGGTGAGTTCTGGAGCTGCTCAGTAGGCAGGGACTTCGGGAACACGAGTCTGGCAGAGTGGTGCGTTGTTTTTCCTGGAAACAGACCCACTAAAGGGAGGTCACTCCCACTGCACCGTTAGTCCACCCAGGCCCCGCAGAGGAGGGAAAATGTGTCCGTGGGTGGAGTGCTCGCGTGTAGAAAGGGGGCACGAGGGATCGAGTCTGCGAGGGGCACAGCTCTGACAGGTACAGCCCTGTCACACGCTGCGAAAGAAAAGCCGGAAGTGCGGAGACACGTGCTGCTGAAGGAGTTTCCAGAACACGCCAGCCAAAGAGTCACGTGTTTCGAAGGAAGCAAAACGAATCTATAAAAGAGAGCCTCTAGCAATTACACCAGGCTCAAAAGGACTTTACTTCCGCTCACACACGGAGTCACGTGAAAAATATCTTTAGACTACATCAATGAACTATTTTTAAAGTTACATTCAATCCAGTGTACTGTTAATATAAATTAGCCGATAGGCAATTTTGCCTTAATTAATATAAATAAATTGTGTTAAATGCACGCAACGTTTAAGGATTGATTGGAAACTGGAAAACACCGAGGTACCTTTTAATATTATTCTGCAAATCAGAGAATGATCATAACATTTTTTCTTTGGACGAGTGGTGAACAGTGAGACAGGCTCACACTTTCAGGCTCCGCATTTCCCCGACCTCCCCCAGCAACCGATGCTCACTGCGGGCAAAGCCATCCTAGCATAGACCGGTAAACGTGACGGATCACGTTTCCAGCCGAATTTCGGCGGCTGAACCCGTCGTACCAGCAGCGTAGTGCATGGCGGCCCCGATCCCACGCCTCCCTGCTTCCCTCCGATGCTTTCCGTTAAAGGCGCTCGTCCAACGTGATCGCCCAGCTGCCTGTTTTTGTATTGCGGCTGTCGTCGACACGGGACTGCGGAGGCGGTAACTGTGTCGGGAGTCCATGTGAGGCTGCGGTCAGGTGTCGTGCAGCGTTACTCGGCTCCGGGCGCCCCGCCAGTGGAGCCTGGGCGGCAGCCAGTTCCTCCGACACGTGAGGTCCCGGCTCATCCGCATTGCACGACCAGAAGAGATTGAGAGGAAGGGGGTGGAGAGACGTTACTGTCAGATATGTCCACTTAACCTCAGTTTCAGTGCCGGTGCTTATTTAGCCGATCACCATTACACTGAAATTGCACGTGGGCGCGGAATTTTCCAGGAGCTGCGTCTTGAATGTAGTAATAATACGCTTAAGGTGCTCTTCGTATAGTAACATACATTTCTGAACTGTTGCGACTCCAGGGGGCCAAAGATGTGATGCGTTTATGTAAAGGTTATTTTTAAAGACAGTATACTGACGAGTCATTTTATTTATTTGTTTATTGTGTTATTTGTTTGGGGGGTTATTGTTCACCTTGCTCAAATACAGTCTAAGGACTGTCTTGTTTCTTTTATGAGCTGAACATTTTACACACTATAATGAAATAGGTGACTTTCACTGCCACTACATTGTCAGTGCTATGGACTGGGTACAGCCAAGTAAATGCTGATACAGTGTGTACTGCAGACAGCTGTGATGTAGAACAGATAGAATATGCCCCTAAAGTCCACAAAAAGCATTTGTACTGTACAGTACAGCGCAGTCCAGTTATAAATAAAATCAGGATGGAAAACCTTTGGCTGTTTGGCTGTGTTTGGTGAATGAGCCTCTTTTTTGAGACTTCTGCTGTGCGTGTGATTAGAGGGAGTGCCTTGTGTCCGCTGGCCCAGTGACCAGTGTGTGCCTCCGCAGGGGGCGTGATCCTGTACGCAGGCTCTGCGGGCAGTGCCAGCCCCAGCCCGGGCAGCCCGTCCAGTGGGTACCAGACCCAGTCTCCCTCGTCCCACTCCCAGCCTTCGTCTCCTGAGGAAATCTCCTTCACCGAGATCGGTGCCCTGAAGCAGAGGGGGGCGGGGGGCACCCCTCCATCTCCCAAACTCGTCTTCCAGTTCCCTGACATGGCCACCACTGCCACGGCCCCTCAAGTCCAGCAAACCTACTCCCACCCTATGGTGGGCAAGAGACCTTGTGGGTTCACTGGGACATTCACTAGTGAGTATGGCTGGTATTGCTGTATTTGCTTGTTTTCTGTTAAATATAGATTGGGGGGGGGGGAGGTTATAGGGGGCTAAAATGAACAGTAATAATTACAAATCACAGTTATGGGCACTGATGGAGAAAAATACATGGACTGTACTTCTTCTGAAACTGTTAATTGTAAATTAATCAAACCTTCAAGTCACCCTCGATGGATCCCCTCGCACGGTCTGCTAATGATTGCATCCCCACCTGTGTCTCTTCCAGAGACCGGAGGAATGGTGCTCTTGTGCAAGGTGTGCGGAGACATTGCATCTGGCTTCCACTATGGCGTGCATGCCTGCGAGGGCTGCAAGGTAGAGCAGATGGAGCGCCCGGGGGAGGGGGGGGGGCTTACAGGCGTCACACGGCGCCCTCTGCTGGCTCTCTGCCCTTCCACAGCAACCTTCCTCAGTCTCCCCCATAATCTCTCTCATTCTCTCTCCCTCTCTCTTCATGTCTTCCTGTCTCTTTCACTCTCATTCTTTCTCTCTGTTTCTCTCTGTTTCCCTTCCCCCTCTTTTCCTACTCTTTCTCTCCCTCTCTCTGTATTCCTCACTCTCCTTCATCTTCTTCCAAATCTCTCTCCTGCTCCCGCACTCACCTCCTCTCCATCTTGCCATTCCTTTCCTCGCCCTCTCTTTCACTCCCCCATCTTCTCTGTTCCCCTCTCTCTCCCTCTCTTCCTCTCTCCCCCTGTCTCATTCCTCTTCTCTCTCTGCCCCTCTCACCTCTCAGGGCTTCTTCCGCCGCAGCATCCAGCAGAACATCCACTACAAGATGTGTGTGAAGAACGAGAACTGCCTCATCATGAGGATGAACCGAAACCGCTGCCAGCACTGCCGCTTTAAGAAGTGCCTGTCTGTGGGCATGTCCCGTGACGGTGAGCCCCGCCCCCACCACCAAATAGTCATAATCTGGATCTTTTAAATTGTCACACCATGAACAATTTACCTCGTTCAATGGTACAACGGAAGGACACCTTCCATATGTTGAACAAAAAGTTGTCAGATTACCAACCTGAGTCTCTAACCACTAAGACCCCAGGACCCCGTCTGCTACTTGCTGCTCTTATGTAACTGCCCTACATGTAGTTTTTCAGTTATACTGTGCCTGAGTGTGTATGATGGTTTATCTTGACATTTTAATAGACACTGGAGGGGATGTATTTTGACTTTGGTGTCCTGTTTGTGACTGAGGCATCACCCTATTGCCTGTGTTTATGGTGCTATGACAAATTCCAGAAGCTTCTAGCAACATCTTTATGTTAAACAGGGAGTCTCCAATCCAGATAAATCCGCTCCTCTCTTTTAAATTTTCCACAGCTGATCCACATCCTGGGTCTGCACTACATCTGCCTTTATTGTCTTGCCTTCTCTTGTATCCAGTGCCAGTGTTGGGGGGGGGGGGGGGGGGGGGGGGG
>JAODKF010000096.1:44326-61881 GCA_026779585.1 Mormyrus proboscirostris
GTATCCCGGGCCCGGGTGGCCCCCCCCCCCCCCCCGCACCATGCTACCCCAGCTGTGTCCACTCCCTTCTTTCCAGCAGACAGTGATTTATGAGGCGAGGGGCTGCAAAGTCTCCGAAGCCATCAGTTTTGTGGAAAACTGCAGCGAAGGTGGTTTATTTTTGGAAATTGGAACACGGGGTACTTGATTACTTCGAGTAGCACGTCATACCTTTCTATCGCATTTCGCAATTAATGACGAGAACAAGCAACATTTAAATATGCAATGCACCAGATAGCCAGCTATGAAAAGCCCTTTTCCCCGTAACATCTCTTAAATATGGTAATCCAGGGCTTCATCCATCTTTTTAATGGTATTATTTAACACTAGCACACCGAACCCCAACTCTCTGGAGACTGCAGGAGAAGATAGATGGCAATAAATCATTTTTTTTTCTGGAGCAAGTGCCCATTTTTGGATGACCTAAAAACAAAACAACAACAAAAAAAATGTCCACGATTTCCGCAATCCCATTAATCATGGCGCCCTTGGTTTTCTCCCTCACTTTTGCTGCAATTGTCTTAGCTTGTATGATTTTAATTAGGGCTCTCAAACCACAGTTATTTATATCACCAAAACAGTACCTGAAATCCACTGTCAGAGACTTTCTGTGTATCGTCACTGGGGCAACAGCAGTCATGTGATGATTCGAGAAACCAAGTCCCTGTGTCTGATGGAGTGGTAATGAATTTTGACACTTTATGTGATGTTACAGACACACAGTCCTAGTGATAATTATAATTAGTGCTGTGTTTTCTCTACTGATAGTCAAAGTTGACGCCCAGTAAATTTATTATTTGGTAAAGTAAAAGAAGTTCTGTCAGGCACAGAAGTTCAACAATATTTCTGAATGGTTTTAAATAATATTAAAATCCATCTCATTCTGAAAGGCGGATTTTAAATGGCTTTTCTACAGCCAAGACTAGATGTTTTTTTTCAGTCTGTTTTTTATGGGTCTTTTCTCCAGTGGAGTAACTGGCAAAGGTGATATTAAATTAAGACAGCTAAGTGAGATTAAAGGGTCCACAGCTGAACTAGGGGCAGGCAACCGCCCCAGGGCCCCCTCCAACAGCACATATATGACTCACATATATGGGAAAGATTCCTGAGGATTACAGGCTCGATGTCATGCATGTCATGAACTTCTCTTTTTTTGTATACAATCTCATTATGGTGTGAGTCAACACAACAAAAATTTGGTACAAAAAACAAATTTGATAGGTAATAGTTTGTAACGTCTTGTAGTCAAACTATGTTGTCGGGGTCTGTATTTTAACAAAAAAAGCATGTTTGTGGAATTTGCTAACTACTTCAGTGCATGATGAGTATGATATTTGCCGGCTATTTAAATTTCATCATCTGCAACTGCTGCATCTGTCATAGGCAGGCCCTAGGTGTGAATTTGGAAGGGGGGGGGCTGGTCCATTTTTGGCCCAGGGCCCAGTGTAAAGTTGACTGCTACTGAACTGAACCTTGCTGAAAAACAGGAGGTGTCAGACATGAAATAATTTGGGCAGCATTTTACATTTTATTTAACATTTGTTAACGTTCTTAAGAGTTCGCATAGCTTTTAGGTGTTTATGGATATCAAGGATACATAATTACTCCCAAACAAGCAGTACGGTAATAATTCTAAAATCTTTAACATACAGTTGTGCATTTAATGTTTTCATTGTTTTATACATTTTAATAATACACTGCATTTTTAATAAATGGTTATATAATTTTTGAAAAACTTTGTGGACCCTCTGGAATTATCTGGATTTCCAGATGCATGCAGGCATGTAGTAAAAAGGAAGGGATTGGGGGGGAAATATGCTTCAGCTCCCCGGTCTGCAAAATGTACAGAGCCCGCCCTGTCAAGGGCAGCTATCGATAGGGTTGTTGGACCCCCCCCCGTCTCAAAAAATTTGTTTCTGACTGCATGGCTCCTGAAATATGATCTTGAAAAGGCAGCCATTTAGCAAACAACATGCATAGCATATACCTATATTTTTTATTGAACAAATGGCTTAAACATTCAAGGTCAGTGATGGAAAACCCTCATGTTTATTAACTAACGGATATCCCTTATTTGCAATAACCTCAAACGAACACTTCCTGTAACTGCTGTACTGTGGTTCGCAGTTATTTTGGCCAGTTCCTCCATGCAAAACTATATCAGTTCAGGTATATTTTTGGGATTTCATGCTTGAATGGCCTGTCTCAGACTGCCTCACCATTTCAGTTGGACTGAGGTCAAGACTCTGACTGGGCCATTCTGCAATACGGAATCCTATGTTTGTGGATTTATGTCTGTGTTTTGGGTCATTGTTGCATGATTACATTAAGGTTGAGCTTTGGATTACAGAAAGATATCTTGACATTCTGTTGTCGAATTTCCTGATATGGTTTGGGATTCATTGATCTTTCATTGATCATAAGTCAGCCAGGCCCAGACGCAGTAGCTCCAGACCATTATGTTCCCTCATCACAGATGGGATGAGGTTTTGCATTGGCATGTATTTTGTTTCCAAACATATCATGAATCGTTGGACTTTTACACAAAAATGTTCTGAGGGCAGAATTAAAAATGATTGGTTGAGAGAGATGGAGAGGAGGCGGGACCAAGACATCTGATTAGTTGGTTTTTCTATAGGTAAAATTCCCATGAGCATGATGGTGGTTCTGTAGGTATCATGGACACCTCACACCTCCTCGGAATGCCACCCCAGAGTCTGGAATTTACATGTTCTCCTTGTGCTCTTCAGCTTTCCTCTGGCTACTCTAGTTTCTTTTTGTAGTCTCAAGACATGTAGTTGGTCTTAATGGTGTCTTTAAATTGCCCAGTTTTTGTGTGTATGTAATCTGCGGTGGTGTGGTATCTCATTCATGGTGAACACCAGCCTTGTGTCCTATTCTCTGTATATGCTCCAGATGACTAGGACCACAGTGTTTAGAAGATGGTGAATAGAAATTGCTGTATATAGTTACCGAAATCTTTTTTCTTGTATGTCCAGAGATGTTTTTTCAGTAATGCTGTGGAACATCCGGATGGTTTTTCAGCAAACACGAGATGTTTTTTCCCTTCATTGCAACCTCCCCTGAACACCATTCTTCTTCAGTGTTTTCTAACAAATGGCCGCCGCTCCTTAGCTGTTACTTGCTTTATGATTCTCCCAGGCATACCCATGCAGTGATCTCTGTAGGACACCCATTCCTAGGGAGACTAGCAACGTGCTGAATCTCTCCCATTTGTAAACTGCCTGATTATGGACTACTGGAGGTCCAAGTCATTGTAAATCCATCTGTACCCCTTTCCAGTCTTACTAGCTTCAAACTCTGCTTAGGCCATCTTCAGATATGAAGAGCAGGTAACCTAACCTGAGGCAAGTCAAACCCACACCTGAAATTTTCGGAGCACTTGATTCTAGTGAGCATCTTTTCCCTATTTTTTCTGTCAATGACTTTCAGTTAGATACGGCAATGTAGCGTGTTGTTGTTTGTTAAATAAGACTGTCTATTTCCTGTGACTTACATGAAGATCAGATCACATTTTAAGGAGCCATTGATGCACTTGTGCAATGATTCCAATGGGTTCACAAAAACAGCTGCATACGAAAGGGTCTGCTTTATGTAAGCAATCCAATGATGACTGTGATTTTTCTGTCAAAAATTGAGTGAACCCTCTTGTCTATCCCTGGGGTTTATGTGCAGCAGTCTTCTACAGTCCACCTCACGCACATTTCACGTTGTGTCATGCAGAGCAGCTTTGGGCACTCGCTTATACAGACACACCATCACAGCTAGACTCATGTGCTCCCATAAAAATGTTTTTGTGACGTCCGCATGAATGGTGTGAACACAAGTAAAATTTAGTGAGTTTAAGATATGTGATGGTGTCCAGGATGTCATAGGTCAGAATCCCATGACTGGCTGAGTAATTGGGCCCTTGAGCAAGGACCTTAACCCCAGTTGTTCTAGAGGCACTAGACCTTATGCTATGACCCAGAGCTTTGCTCACCTGTATGTATCTCAGCTAAGCAAGTTGTGCTGTGTGAAAACTACCTAGTTTCCCATTGCCTCTTTTCTGTTTAAGCCACAGATAGACCAGCCACAGGCTTGAGGAGTTTGTTACCTACAGAGTCATAGATGAATGAGATGATTTAGAGATCTCCAGCCATGTACCCAGTCCCCCGTCTCGATCCCTTTTTGTATAATTGCCGTTATTACTTTTCATACTGACACTTGAGCCGTAACTCTGATCTCCGTGGGTCATAGTTCACCCCTCCAGTGGTATTTCCCGTGTGTCTGCCCCCAGTTCCTCTCCTCCCGCTTTGTCATTTTATCTCCCCATTCGCTAGGTCTCCCTTCTCGCCCCCCGCCCCTCACTCCCTCCCTCCGCCCTGAACTGCCACTCGGTTATGGCGCCAATCCCATCACCTTTGTGCCGGCCCACTGACCCACTTTCTTGGTGAAATAGGGAGAACTTGAAGGAGCGGGAGTATACAATGGCAGGGAGCTAATAATAGGCTTGTCAGTTGACAGTTATTCTTGGAGCAGGGTGGGGGGGCCCGGGAAGGAGGGGTAGTGAGAAAACACTCCCTGGTATGTAGCGATTTGAAGGTGTTACGGAAACGCCAACGCTGTCTACATATGGATGGTTTCCAATTAACGATAAGTGAAATTAACACTGAGCCCCATTTGATTGGTAGTAATGAAGACTGGAGTGGAAGCATCACTCATCATTGGTCGTTTACTGTGACATCCACTCTGTCCCTGATGTTTTCCCTGTTGTCCTCCCCTCAGCTGTGCGCTTTGGCCGAATCCCTAAGCGGGAGAAGCAGAGGCTCCTGGATGAGATGCAGAGCTACATGAACAGCCTGAATGAATCTACATCCATGGATATCGATTCATCCCCGCCGCCTGAGACCCCGCCCAGCTCCGGAAACAGCCAATCGGAGGATGCCATAGGGGCCATATCGCGAGCGTATCGCAACATCTTCGTCAACAGGCAAGATGGCCTGGGCAAGAGAGGCAACGTGAACAACAACAACAGTCCGCCATCATTTCAGAATGTGTCGTCTCCAGATGCTGGCTGCAGTGAACCCCGGCCCCACACCTACCAAACGCAGGGATACCCCCCTTACACCTCTGCTGGCTACCAAGCCCACACCATCCCCCACTGTCCTGTAGGCCCACGCGACATGAACCCCTCGTTTGCCTTTGTCGACAATGCCTCTCATGCCTACCAGTCTTCAGCCACCGAGAATCATGGCCAACCCAAAGGTTACCCGGGCAATTACAACGAGTACTCAGATGGCGAGTCACAATCCCGGAGTCAATGTCCCTGGAGACCAGGAGGAGGCACCAAAGTTCTGGTGAGTTACATCAGGAGGTAGCCTTTCAGTGTGTCCCAACAGGAGGGAGATGTCTTCTCTTTTTCACACACCTGCCCCATCACTGATTGGGCTTTTTCCCCTGCAGGCCTGCCCACTCAATGCCTGCCCCATCTCCTCGGGTGTGCTCACCAGCCAACAGGTGTGGGAGTCCTTCTCCCAGTGCTTCACACCCGCCGTGCGTGAGGTGGTGGAGTTTGCCAAGAGTATTCCGGGTTTCCAGGGACTCAGTCAGCATGACCAGGTCATGCTCCTCAAGGCTGGGACTTTCCAGGTACCAGTGTCCTCCTTCCTTGAGGGACTTCTACTGGTCGAAAAATCGAGAGCCACCTCAGGTAACTAAACCCATGCCCTTGGTCTTCTGGCTTCCCACAGGTCCTGATGGTGAGGTTCTGCTCATTGTTCAACCCCAAGGAACGGACAGTGACCTTCCTGAATGGGCAGACATACCCCCTGACAGCCCTAAGGGCTATGGGCATGGGCTCCCTGCTGGACGCCATGTTTGACTTCAGTGAGAAAGTGGGAGCACTTGGACTGGAGGCCGATGAGATGGCGCTCTTCATGGCCGTGGTGCTAGTTTCCGCAGGTAGGGGACGCCGCCCTACAGTTCCTCATATTTTCTAACAGCTGTAGAAATGCATAATGATGTGTGGTGATCTGTGCAGATTCTAAACAAAAGAAAATGTCAACTACAGTAAATCTCATAGAAAGAGGTCACATGACCAGTCATGCTAGCTGTCATAATTTAAGTGAACCCTGTCTGTTCTTCAGCTTTAAGTGTGACAGTCTTCTACACATTGGCCATGTCTGGATTATTGAACCTAAAAAGACCTGTTTTTGCTTGTGTTCACACCACTTATGAGGGTATCACAAAACGTTATAAGACCAAACTACTACACTTAAAGACAGACAGGAGAGTTCACTCAATTCATGACAGCCAGTAACCATGAGATATGTCACCTTTACTGATGCTGGTAAATGTGTACTATACTTTTGGGTCATGGTGTTGAGTAGGGAGTGTCATTATGTAAAAAGTGAACTGAACCAAAACTCCCGGCAAACTGTGTAATGTGCACTAGCAGCATGATTACCAGCGTAGACTCTCATGAGGCCTGACCTGGGACCTGTTTCTGCAGATCCCTCGGGGCTCGTGAACACGGGAGCCGTGGAGCAGCTGCAGGAGTGCCTGATCCGGGCGCTGCGCTCGCTCATCACCCGCCGCCGACCCGAGGACAGCACCCTGTTCCCGAAGCTGCTGCTTCGCCTTCCAGACCTGCGCACCCTCAACGCCATGCACTCCGATAAGCTGCTGGCCTTCCGCATCGACCCATGAACTGACAGTCTGCCGGGAGCGGTCCAAGCCCCGCCCCCTCTTCCTCGTCACCGGCTGATTTTTACATTTCCATGGGGCACGTCAAGAAACACTCCGTCATTCATTTGGCCGTCGTTCTCCGCGACGGATGCAGCTCTCATCATTCCTTTTCTGGGAGGGGAAACTCTGTAATTACCTCCTGCCAACCACCGTCATATCCTCCAATATAAGCCGCTTAAACTCTGTTCCCCTGCGGAGTGATCTGATTGGACAGGCAAGTTTCTAGAATCTGGACCCCCACCCCCTTAAATTCCACCTGCCTGTTTCCAGACCAAAATGGGGCATGCTTGTTTACTTCTTATCTCCACCTTTTTCCTCATCTCCGTTTGTTCTGTGCCTGGTGCTGGGAAATGGGAAGAATGAACTGGTCACCTGGGGAGCAGGTGTACACTGAAACACATGTGCAGAGATAAGGGAACATATATAAATAAAAATTAACCTATACATATTACCCAAAGTGGGAATTTGCCCTTCCCATTCATTAATAAAGACCTATATTGGAATAAAAGAGTAGAGTAGGTAACTATAGGATGGTAACCTTTAGCAAGTTGCACATGTACTGCATTTAATGACTGTAGTTCTCTAAACTGCATAGGATACAGAAAAGACACATAATCAGCAAGTGATTTTGCCTTTGGGCTCAGGTGTCAAACGTGACGCGGTTGTTATTCTCTCTGAGTCTCCTTCGGCAGCGAGGCAGACGATCAGCATAGCCCTGCCCTTGTAATTCCTCCTCTTTAATTACGTGTTTAATCAGGGTGTTTTTTTTTCCCCCTGTTTGCATGTGGGGCTCACAGATGCTTTCTGTTCTTGTAAAAACTGCATTTCAGGTGGCAGCCATGTTCTGTATGGTGCAGCTGCTGTGTCAGATCATAAACAAGGGAATTATTAAAGGGTTCTTTTTTAGTTTGGTGGGGGGGGGGGGGGGCTGACAGTCTGCGTGGAAATTATAGTATGGGACAAGGAAAGGACATTATAGGACAGTATGTGTCCCATGCTTGGTTGCAGCGATGACCTCACTGATTATCTCTGTCCAGCTTGGCTGATGTGGGATCCACAGGCACGTTTAGGACCTAAACTTAGGAATCTGTCACACGAACCTGTCAATGGCACTTATGGGACCGAGATGATGAATCCAACTTTATTGTTTTGTTTAAATCGTGTATCATGACATCTATGACAACTGTTGGTTGATCGATAACCCCTTGTATATTTTGTAAATTGTTCCTGCTTTATCTTCTTCCATAGATACAATGTAAGAATGATATTATGCAGTGTTTGCTGTGTGTTTCATTTTGTGACTCGACTCATCCTTCCGTTTAACATACACTATAATTAATTCTTTTTAAGCAGAGTGGCACTGTATCTTAGCAACCAAGCCTTACTGGCGGGTATTTATAATCCGCCCGCTTGTGTCACGTGATTCGAGAATCGCGGAAAAGGTCGCACGTGCCCGTTTGCAGAGTGTGGTAAAGTACACATGAACGTGTGGCACATGAAAAACGCTGAAAATGAGCAGGATTCTTCTTTAAAATGTTTAAAAGCAACCAGATGAAAAACAAGCGGAATTGAATACTGCTAACAATCACACAGACTGACTGGAAAGCACTTTTGTCTAATGGATCTTCAATCATGTACTTCACTTGTCTACTCCAAAGAGGTCCACTGTGTTTGTCCGGCATTTCTAACCCTATATGTACAGCTGGAATATTATCGATCACTTCTAAAATTTTTATTCAAATGTTCAAATCAGATGTGCCTGATTAAAAATGGTTTCTTCTATAGGGTTCCATATTCAATTTCTAATGTCCATCCATCCATCCGTCCATCCATCCATCCATCCACCCATCCATCCATCCAACCATCTTTCAAACTCTCATTCAGTTCAGGACCGGGGAGGAGTCACTCACAATGCATTATAGACCAACTGAATATATTCAATGCATATATATATATACACGTGTGTGTGTGGTCTAGGTATACCTTACCCTGTGGGGACCAAATGTCCCACAACGTGATGAATTTTTTTCTTTTCCTTATGGGGACAAGTTCACTGGTCCCCATATGGGAAAACTCTATTTTATAAAAATCCATGATTGCAATGAAAAAACTAAAAATTTTGTTTTGTTACTTATGGTTATGGTTAGGGCTGGGTAGGGGTTAAGGTTCTCATAGTTAGCATTAGCATTTTTCCCATAGAAATGAATGAGCGGTCCACAAAAAGATATGATTACACGACTGTGTGTGTGTATTCATAGTACCATACAGATTGCATAGTGTAGTGTATACTGCACTGCTTTCTTAGGATATTTGACGTTTTTACTTAACGGGTTATTCAGCGATTTTTTTTTTTCCCCAGTAGAACTCTGTGTTCTGCAGATTTTCACCCAAAGAGAGGCTGTCTACGTAAACACTGGATGCAGTTTGCACCTGGTTTAGGATGGCAGTAAGATTTGAGTTGTCGTGAACATTTAGTTGGTGGGGTGCACTGAAGGTGTGCTTATGCGAATCCCACTCTCACCCATATGTGGCCCAACTGGAAAAATTTAAATACACCAGTTTATAAAGGTTGCCAAATACGCAGAGTCAGAACAGGGGTCCACAGCCCTGGACGTACGAAGTCCCAGAGCTATCCACTAAGTTTCCCTAATATAGTCTTCATTATTATACAAATTAATATTATACTGAATTACATATCACAGAGACCACAATCTTAAAGATCATCATCTCAGATCTTAAATGACAAAAACAGTTAAGCACCCAGAACTAATGGTGCGATTTGGATGTAATTTGGTACCTGCAGACCAGCGATGGGCATGTAAATGATTCGACTTGCAAGAAGCTGGTGCATCTAGTCACCAGACACAGAGGATACCTCTTAGACGCATTAGACCACATTCCCAGCACTTCATGGAGTTTGATAGGGGCCGCATTGCGGGTCTGCATGAGGCCGGATGCTCGTATCACGTAATTGCCCGGCATATAAATGTCAGTCGCCCAATGTTGGAACCAAAGGGTACATGAGGGCACCCACACATGTCATGAAGGTTCCGGTCACCCAAGACATACCACGTCCCTTGGCCAAGCATTACAGAACCCCATGACATCTGCACCTGACACCCCGACAAAGGTATTGGAATTTCTACAACACCCCATGTCAACATGTACAACACCCCATACCGTGTCTCAATGACAGGCATCTGCCGGATTATGGGTTGACCGTCCCATGCAAAGGTTGCCATTATCACCAGTGCAGAGACAGCTGCATTTGGAGTGGTGCAGTAACCAGGAGGCATGGACTGATGAGGAGTAGCATTGTACCATGTTCTGGAATGAATCTCGGTTCTGCATTACCACAGATGGCCGTCGTGTGCATGTATGGTGGCGCTGAGGGGAGAGGACCAATCTTGTCAATGTTGTGGAAACACACCAGCGTTACTCCTGGCATCATGGTGTGAGGAGCCATAGGGTGTGACTTCAGGTCATCTCTGGTAGTGATTCAGGGACCCTGACAACACAGAGCTACATCAGTGACATGCTGTGTCTGCATGCCTTACCCCGCCTGAGACAGCACTCTGCCACAGTCTTTCAACAATACAACGCCCGTCCACACACGGCACGTGTGTCTATGGGCTGCCTGTGTCATACCCATAGACGCACGTCCTCTCGTAGCCAGCCGGGTCTCCCGAGCTTTCCCTAATCGAACATGTGTGGGATCAGCTCGGACGTCAACTCAGACCCAGTGCCAATCTGCAGGATCTCGAGGGCCAGTTATAACAGCTGTGGGCTGACTTGCCGCAGGAGAGGATACAACGGCTGTACGACCAGCAGTGTGCCCATACTGCCAACTCTGTTATCTGTTTGATCTGATATTATAATCATTGCCATACAGTCACATGACTTTTCACCACATGCAGATTCATTTCATTTCCACCACTCCCTCTGGGTGCTTAACATTTTTGTCACTGAGTGAGTGAGTGTCAAATTAGGAATTTTCAGAATGCATTTTAAATATGAAACTTTGAGTTTTCACCAGAGTACAGTGTATATCGTTTTAAATTTCCTGCGAGAGAAAAAAAAATGTTGCACTCATTGTGCACAGTAAGTCCCTGACTATTTAGTCCTGCGATTTTCAGCTTTTTGTTTATGCAGGCTGACCCAGTCACAGATTGCATAAGTATTTCTTCTTTCGTAGGACCTTGGACTGTGTCTCTGGAGGAGCGCAGTGTCTATGTTGAACAAAAGAGAGCTAACATATTATGTGTTACTGCAGAAAAGTGGGGCAGGCATTCGGTGCTATACCAGATGCTTCGTATTTGAGAAACATCTTTAAAAGCATAAAAGCGGACACAACTGGGGGCAACCGGTGGATTGCGATGGACCCGTTCCCTGAAGTGTATATCGAAGAAAGTAGCTACGAGCAGAAAGGGGCATTTGCATGACGTATTGATATTATTTCACTTGATCCATAAAGAGGTCCGTTTCTTAAAACCGTTAACGAGTCTGCATATAAGATTTCAGAGAAACTCGATCGGCCACGATGCGTTGACATGAGCAAGTTGAGCCAACAGAGAAGTCCCACCCAGAGCGTTTGTAAGGAAATACTCAACAGAGCAGCGCCACTGCTTGTTTACTCTATACCAGCACAAGACATGGGAATACCCCAAGGCAAAGGCGTATCGACGGCATTTCTTTGACTATGTGTGTATATAGGACCGCTGATCTTACGGAAACAGTTCACCTAGAATGGTTGCCTATAGTTTTTACTACTCTGTATGAAAGACTGAAGGCTCACTTAGGTTTACCAACTAAATGTATATGGATCTTGACAGCTTTAAAATATACCTGTTTTTTTTCCAAATCAAGCAGTTGTTAATCATACTCATTAATTGCATTTCACTGTTCAAATAAATAGGATGTGATTTTGTGAAAGATTGTTCATGGGAAGCAGGCCTATTCGGAATTCACTGGTGCTATTCAGGGACACGGGGGGTCCGCAGTCTATCCCGGAGGCTATGGGCGCAAGGTAGGGAACAAACCAAAACGGGGCATCAACCCATCAATGGGTACATTCACACACCATTCACTCACACATGCGCAGCTACGGACAATTTGGTAACTCCAGTTAACCTCAGCATGATGAGTAGACGTGGGACATTGAAATCCGACATGCAGCGGCACTGCGTATTTTACCTTATTCGAGATCCTTTCGGCAATGACCAATTCTACTGCTGTGTAAAAACGCTTAAAGGGCGCCATCTACAGTAAGGAAAATGTAAAGCGTCACATTTTCTAATTCAAATAATCAGTACGGCCAGAGGCGGCCCGCCTCAGAGGCGACATAGGCGATCGCCTATGGCGTCATTTGATTAAGGGGCGCAAAAGGGCGAGTGAGAAAAAGAGTCGGTCCCGCTTTAGACCATAAATCCAACCATTAATAAATTTATCCTAGGTAGAATCTAAAATTATTTCAGAATATTAAATTACATTTTGATTTAAAGAATGTGAATAGCTTTTCGCTCAACTTAGTCAACAACAAAGCTAGCCAATGATTAGCGTGGTGTATCTTAATTTTGAATTAAGAGGATAATGGTCTCATCATGCCTTATGCACTTATGCAACTGATTAATCTTGCAATTTTAAACTATTGATGTTATATTTCCACAACTTTTTAATGCTACGGTCCGTGTACAAATAAATACATGCTCAGCACTTCTCTGTGGTTACATACGGACTCAAGTTAAACAAAAGAATAGCCCCTGCTGCATGGATTTTTGCGGGCTCATCCGCGCAAGCAAGAAATGAAACACAGTTTATATGTTGACAGTTGTGAAACAATAGATTTGAAATCATGAAAGTACATGATTATACTGAAGTATATGATATATACTATTAATTTTGTGTAATAATAAGTACATAATATTGCTGACTTAGAATGTGTCCTGTCTCACATTCTTGTTTATATAAAATTGGTCGTTAAAGTTCTTCTTCTTCTAATGAGTGTCAGTACAGTCGAAAAGAAGTTAATTGTTCAGCAAATATGCTGTTTGCCATATAATTATCAATCTACTGGCATAATTATTCTGCTTTAACAAAATATGGCTGATTTATAAAGAGTAATAATTCAGCACTACAATTAATGCCCTGTAACATCAATATGGGCCAGTGATTTTTTCTGTTCACTGTTCAAAGAGCTGTGGATAGGCTAGTTGGCATCTCTAAATCGCCGATAGTGAATAATTGTGTGTGAGTGTATGTGTGACCCATGGTGGGCTGACATCCCAGCCCATCTGCACTTCCGACCAAGATATGCGGTTGGAAGGTATATTTCCCCACTTATTATTATATTTCAGAAGAATGGTACGGTAATTCGACTATTATGTCTACCCGCAAAATATGTATTCCATGTCAGTCTCTGCTATTATATTTTAGCTAATTATTGCAATAAAAAAATAGACCCATGAAACAAACAGCATTTAAATGCTCAGTTTAAATGCAAGCATAAGTAATAAAATGATTTCCTCCGTTATCTTAAGTATGTTTTTCGGAACCCAAACGTTCCGCTATTTGGTTAATTGTCAGTCACTGTCATCATAGTTGTGGCCTGTTCAGTCTTTTTTTCTGGGTTCTGTCCACATTTCTACAACCCTGCTGCCCACTGCACACCCACCTCTGATTCTGCCCAGCTGGGGGAGGAAACAAACTGGACATACAGTCAAACAAAGGCTGATGCCCAAGCTGAGTTTATCTCGAGTTAGCCTGTTCTTAAGTAGTGATTCAGTTTCAAGACTTCATCTGTCAGTGTCTTCTTCTTGCTGCTTGTGCTGTGCATTATAATGGGTTTGATGTCCAGCATTGCCGTTGTTGCATGGCATTCAACCTGGCTCCAATTCAAGCCCACTGCTATTTTTAAAATTAAAATGCAAAATGGGACAATGCTGTGCGGCCCGAATGCTGAGTTTGCCATTTTAAAAGTTCCACTTCCTCACTGTGTGACTTAGAGGAAGCTAATGACTCACACCATTCCCCGGTGACACACAGACTCACCAGTACAGCCAGTGTCTTGCGTTTTGTCCTCATGCTCCACCTGCCTGTGCCAGTGACCCTGTGATCCAGACCGTCTCTCATCCCGTCTCCTCACAGGGCAGCAGAAACCCAAGCAGTGGCTCAGGCTGACTCAGTGTTCCCTGATACTTGCCAGCTTGGATGTGGATATAAATTCTTCAGCATAAAACATATTTGCAAGGAGGTTTTCGCACAAGGCTGTTCAAGTTCTTTTCTAAAACCTGAGAGAAAGGAATTTTAAAAATACAGCAAATTCCACATTAATATTGGCTTGAAGTTAGAATTCTCCCCTTCAAAAAAATCAATCTTGTTTCTTTTTACAGGGACAGAAATGTAATGTATCCGAAAGTAATATTCAGCATAAAAGTTTTAAGTTATGAATTATCTAATAACCAATGCTTATGTAATACAGTAACTCATGTCAGAAGTGATAAGCATTGGATGGACTTCTGAGAGCAAAAAACATGTATTTCCCCATATTCACCACATACTGTATCAAGGCGGCAACATCTGTCAAGATCTACATTCTGAAAGTGCTCCCACTCTTTCCCGCCTGAAGAATGTCCTCATTTGCACTTTCTTTGAAAGCCTTGAAATGAAGCGAAGCATGGAAACTCCCGAGGACAGGAGATCCGGGATGGTTATCTCTGAATGGAATATTGTGGCTGCGGAAATGTACACGTTCAGGACAATAGCCAGTGTGAGGCTGGAAGCATCTTTGGTTATTATATGTCATGTGACAGCATTCCAAGCAAGCAAGGGAGGAGAACACCCCTCATCTCTTTTGCCCTCATTTTGATTTACATTCAATGTATGAAGGACAACTTTTATGCACTGGTGACACATCCGAAAAATCCTAAAATCACTTTCCTGTATCAGATCAGGTTTTCAAATTGCATAAACATTAACTTTGCAAAACAGACTACCTAACAGGGTAGCTAGATAGAAAGGACCTTTGCATTCTTGCGATTAAGTACACCATATGGACAAAAGTATTGGGACACCACCAAACACTAATGTTGGATGTGAAGACCTGGCTCACAATCTCTGTTCTAGTTCATCACAAAGGCGTTTCAGGAGGTTGAGGTCTGGGCTCTTTGTGGGCCACTTAAGCTTTTTCACATCAGACTCACCCAACCATGTCTTTATGGACCTTGCTTTGTGCACTGGAGCACAGTCATGCTGGAACAGAAAAGGGCCTTCCCCAAACTGTTACTACAATCTTGACAGTATAGAATTATCCAAAATGTCTTGGGATGCAGAAGCATTAAGAGTTCCCTTCACTGGAACTAAGGGTTCAAGCCCAACCCCCCAACAAACACCCCCATACCATTATCTCCCCTCCACCAAACTTTACAGTTGGCACAACGCAGTCAGGCAGGTAATGTTCTCCTGGCATCTGCCAAACCCAGAGTTGTCTATCAAACTGCCAGACAGAGAAGTGTGATTTGTCACTCCACATTTCCACTGCTTCAGAGCCCAGTGGCAGCGTGTTTTACACCACTCCATCCAACGCTTGGCATTGTGCTTGGTGATGTGAGGCTTGCAAGCAGCTGCTCAGCCATGGAAGCCCATTCCATGAAGCTCCCAGCACACAATTTTTGTGCTGGAATGAAGTTGGGAACTATGCAGCAATTGAGTCAACAGAACATTAATGTCATTTATGCGTCTCATTGCTCGGTGACCCCGCTCCGCTGTCTTACCATACGTGCTTTGCCATTTCATGGGTGAGTTTGTTTTTCCTAAATGTTTCCACTTTGCAATAACACCTCTTAGAGTTGGCAGTGGAAATCTAGCAGGGGAAAAAAAAATCATGAACTTACTTATTGCGAAGGCGGCATCCTACCATGCAGGACTTCACGGAGCTCTTCAGAATGACCCATTCTTTCACGAATGTGCGTAACCCTGACTGGATGGATAGGGGCTTGATTGTATGCACCTGTGGCAATAGGTCTGAATGAGACATCTGAACTCAATGAGGCATGTCCCAATACTTTTGTTCATGTAGTGTATGATCATTTAAGGTGTGTTTTCGACCAAGTGAATCTCAAATGAAATTAAACTTAGGGATGGAGTTTGCATACCAGGACCTGATAAAGCCAATGAACAATAGGTGGAATCAATTTGAAGGAAGAGGATAGAATCTCAAACTCCACTACAGAACAATATTTTAATTATTCACTTTCACACTATTTTATATAAGCATACCTCCACTTAACTTATACAGCTTATTGTGTCATTTTTTGTTTGTTTGCACGGTGGGATCACAGAGGTCTCAGGTTCGAGAACTGAGAAATACCGTTCTCGTCGGCCGCATATCTGTCCCGCTAGAGGGCGCCTGCAGGCTTTCCGCATTACTATCATCCGTCTGTGTGCTTTGCTACTTTGCAGAACAGCAGAATTTTTATCTCTTTCCTGAACAACACGATTTCAAGTAACACTGTTAATTCCAATGGTATACTTCAGAATGACCTTTGGGTTACTTTGTTTCCAAGACTCATTTGCAACTTTGATGAAAATTAACTATTAATCTGATGGTGGAATTGTCTCTTCAAAACTCACGAGTAGTGTATATAAGAGGAAAGAGCTGTCTGTTTCCACCCCTCTGACTCAATCTGGAAATTAATACTTTTTATGACTGTGTTGTCAGCAGCTCGGCTTACACACAGTTAAAGCATTGTCGTATAGGTGTCAGTCGCAGGTTCGGACAAGGATTATTTTTTTTTAATGACTGAGAATTGCTGAGAGAACTGTGGGGATCGAGTGGTGTTGCCTTGTCAGAGCTCCAGGTCTGCAATTTCACACCAGTTTGCTTCAACGCCTTCACCATGTTTCCATGGCGAATTTCCCAGGGCCGCCAGCTCTCACGCATCTGGCATGACACTCACGCTTTCAGACTCTCACTGTCATATCCTGCCTTCCTGCCCCTCTTGTACTCCCCCTAGCGTGACTTTAATCGCGCCTGTAGTTTGGTTTGTGTTATCTGTCGTTCAGCTCTTGTGTGAATCACTTCAGTTGCCTCTTGTCTGCTCCCTCGTCAGTCCACATATGAAAGTGCTTCCCAGTGCTGTGCTCCCCAGTCCTGTCATTGATGTCATAATATTAACCCTGGTGTATGCCTGCAGTTTTTCCCCAGTGCCTGCTTTCCTGTTCTGACCCCTCGTGGTCAGTTTGTTTTTTTGAGTTTAATGACGTCCATTTCTTTGTATGATCCCAACACTTGTCTTGTGTATTAACAAGGTAAAAGAACTGTAAATACATGTAAAGGAGTGTGCAGACTTGTCTGAAATTGAAAATTCTATGCTAGTCAGCTGACTAAAGTTATATATATATATATATATATATATCTTTTTGTAAGTTAATGTATGTTATGCGAAATGATTCCATTAATTAAAATTACATTAATACGGAATGCCTATTTTATCTCCTCCCATACATTCCCCTAAGGTTTGCTATAAACTGTAACTTTGGTAACCGTGACCTTTGAATCTTGCGGTATTTGTGCAGGGGTCTTACACTCTGTAGCAGTACTTTCCTGAAAAGTGCGTATTTGATATTTAAGAGATTGATTAACCACTTCACACGAACGGGGGACACGCTGCAATTTTCCTTTGCAATTGCAATTGCAATGCAATTTTATTTATATAGCGCGTTATCACAACATTACATTGTCTCAATGCGCTTTACATTTCTGCCACATA